>JAUEKY010262527.1:0-15271 GCA_031833965.1 Scyllaea pelagica
GGAGAGAAATCAAGTGAGTCTTAAGAAGTGCTCTTCATAAAGCAGCTCAAGGGCATTGAAAAAACTGTGGGCTACATACATTCTAACACATTTTTATCCTCATCATTAATCCCTTATCCCAAAACCAATAGCCCGAACCCATCCCTCTTTCTTCAATTCCAGGTATTTCTTGTCCAAATGACTGCCCCAAGCCTGTAGTGGCTGAGCAGTTTACCTTTTGCAAGTCTAATCTCTGGCTATATCAAAAATTGTTTGGCCTCCTTAGATGTACACTGCAATGTGTATTTTCTTTGAGTCATTCAAGAGTGGGCACAGTGGGCTAGTCACCTGCTTGTCGTAATCTCTTAGCTCAGAGTTTTTCCTGACTTTTGTTTGATATCAGATTGTGTTTGTGCTTTTTGACACATTCTGGTGTTAAACATTATGTTGGGTGCATACACTGCTATTGAGCGGTGGTACAAAGGGAAACCTGATAACCAAACAAAAAAAAAAAACAAAACAAATGGCTGCCCTAGCAAGGAAAACGTTTTAAAGTGTGTATGCAATGCAATCTAATGATTACCATAGAGAAGACAAGTGATTTTGCTGTTGGATCTTTCTTCCTTATTTTGATAAGGCAGTCCAAGATGGCCTCCACTTTAGTTGAATGACTCCCCTGTCAAAACAAAAAGGAGGAAAATAAAAACAGTTAAAAAGTCAAATTTCACTTGGAAGAAAAGCCATTGCTGATTATCAATCATCATTAAGTGCATTATCCCAGATAATCATTTGGGACAGAGAACTCTGTGTTGTTAAAAAATAGCTGACACTGTAAAAAAAAAAAAAGTCAAAAGTAGTCACTACACTGTCAGAGCCAGGTGTCATCTTCTAAGGTGCAGTGCATTAATGTCCACTTCAAAAGCGAAAAGAGACAGAACCAAGGTCTTAACTCTTTGGTAAGCTGGGATTCTAACCATTGTTTAAAAAAATAAATTTGACATATGTTTTAACACCTGCTTCAGCACTGTGAAGGTCATATCCCCAGTGGAGTGCTCTGGACATGTACATCTGCTGCCACACAATGATAAACAGAGAACTCATGCAAATATCTCACGCCAGTTACATTATATGGACACCGGGCAAACCAGTCCTAACCATGGTAACAAGTTTTGAAGGATATATGACTGTATCCGACACAGATAAAAATGATGATAAAACAGCACAATAGAGATGAGCCGGTAAATATAGCAGCTTCTGATAGAGGCAAAGCAGAGCCGTCAAAGCATTGAAAAGATCAATCCAGCTGTCAGTGAACTTTTTGGTTTTTTTCTCTACTCAACGAATGCCCTAATGTACATAGCCTGTAGCCTGCATGTCTGCAACAGCATCGCACCAGGACCAAAGCATTGGTGGCATAGTTCAAATAAGGCTATCCTTTAACTTCCAGTGTTTTTTTTCCTCTTGAAAAATGCATTGTTTTTATTCAGCATTGTAGTTATACTAATCTTCAACCCTTATCTAACGCAAACATGTCTGCAATAGCAAACCAGCTAGAAGCATGATTGGCATGGCTCATTATTCAGCCAAACAAGGTTTGCTTTGTTCAGAGTGCCATTCTCTCATTTCCAAACACAGGAGAAGTCTTTGCCAAAAGATTATATAGTCTTCTTCATTATAAAGCTGAAAACAATTCCAAATGAACATAAGGTTGCTTAAACATGTTGATTTCCCATACCTTCACTTCTGTTTGTTCTTTCTTCTTTGTAGTTACATAGGCTATCTCCTTGACTGACGTCACATCCCGACACAAAGGGCACTTGATACGTTGTAAGTGTTCTCGATGAAGATAGAACACAGCCATACCTCTGTCTATCAAGGTGCGCATGCACTGGAGGCAGTAGCAATGTCCACACAACAGTACACTCCACTATTTTTTTAAAGAAAAGAAAGCGCATATCATAAAATGATTAATCTTTCTCTGATGGTTTTAGAATTCAATCCTCAAAACAAAAGGGTCCTCTATCGTTCACTATTTGCAACAATGAATCAACTCTAACTCTGTCTATTGAAGATTTGTTGAACACTTACACATAAATCATATTGTTTCACAACAGAACCATGTCTATCTACACAAACACACACATACACACACACACATACACACACACACACACAAACATAAGGCTGCAATTAAAAAAAAAAACCGAGGAAAGTTGAAAATGAACCAGCAAACCATTCCAATTTTGATGAATTTCAAAATTTACAGATGTGAATAAAATAACAAACATTTATATTAAAAAAGATGCATCTGTTTTACACCTTTAATGACAACTGCAATGAAATTCTTCATTAGTGAAACACTATTTTGTCAAAGGTCCCAGTATCAGTGACAACTAAAAAAACAGCTTACCTCCACTCCCAGCTCAGTCTGACAGACAGGGCAAAGGTCAGGGTTGCGATCCATCCCACTCTGACTCTTTCAAAGAAAGGAAGAAATACAAACTGAATAAGTTAATACTAATACTCATCTGATGATTGTGGGATGGTTTCTTTACTTCTACTGCTGATGCTGCTAGCAGAGCTGTAAGTTTTTTCTTTTTTAATTGTAAGCTATGGACAAACCCGACATTTGTGTCATCAATAAGACAGTATGAAAAAATCATATCAATCAATATTATATTGTACGACCGACATCAGATCATTAAAAAAACAATTTTGCTTTTTGCTGCAAAGAAATTGTAGCTTCAGATATCATAGTCAAAGAGTACCTCCTCACATTTCTAGTGGCCAGCATTTCTTTTAAAACCACCATTTTCTATTTCTCATTTGAGATAATTAAAATCAAGAGCACATTAGAATATGCTTATACTTGCAACTCTTGTAAAACTTCAAACACACCACACAAGACTTTTTCCAATGGTATAGAAAAGTATATGAGAATATTTCCAATTTGATAATACAAACGCACTCTTTTAGAGCAGATAACAAACTTAGTCTTAAAGCAGTCACTGTTTAAAAGTCCATTTGAGATCTAAATAAGAGAAACAATCCCACTTGCAGTAGTTGGATGGCTTAGATATGCTTGCTTTGCTGCCCTGAGTGGTTAAATATAATCTATGTAATCAATTCAATAGAACGGTACCACTTAATTTAAGAATCAAACTTTGGAGCACACCTGTTTTGCCAGATTGGTCAAGTAGATCAGCTGACCTTGCTTCTTCCTGAGTTCGTTCCGACCGACAATCTCATCAGATGAGCATTTCAACTCATGATGATTCATCTGTAAGGTTCCAAGGCAAAAACAATTTGAAACTTTGTAATTTTTAACTTTCTTCTAGGTTATTAAAAATCTAAGCTTTCAATATGTACTTATCTTTGTCTCTTTCTTCTCATTATAGAAAACACATTAAATCATCTCTATGGATTAAAAATATAAAAGCTGTACTATTCCAACACCTTGGCTACATGGCTTCCTCCTTGAGAATTGATAAGCACATGAAATCCTATATTTATTCTTATAACAAATTCATAGGAAAGGGTGAAACATTGCCTGTTTTTAAGGGAATCCTCCTTTTAAGGACCAGAAAAAAGTGGCATGGAAAAGAGAAGACTCAAAGGGAAAAACCACTCTTCCTCCCTCTGCCAGCTTATTGGTTGCATTGCAACGAAAGGGTTTGATCACAGGTATAAGAAAATAATGTTAAGTTAAGGTTTGACCTAGGTTCAATTAACTTTAATCCCAAATTCTTATTGGAGATGGATTTTAAATTAGAGGTCCTTGCTTTAACCACAAATGAAACTGGGCCAGGATTTTTATAGTTGAATCCCATAACACACAGAGGGAAAAAAGAAGGTGAGGTAGCCCGGCAACAACCTGGTGCAGAATCCTGATCAAGGAACTTCAAGGACTACTAAGCTGACATGGAGAGAAGCAAAGAAGGCACAAGACCAAAGTCAGTGGAGATCTGCAGTGGAGGAATAGGAGGAACAAATAGGACTCAGTCAGATAAGCCATGACACACAGACCACCAAAATCACCAAATAGATCTCACAAAATAAAGAGCATAAATTGGTGAAGAATAAAAAGATAAGCTGAATGAAACAAATTAAAACAATAAACAATAAACAGCTGATAAAGAAGTCCACTGACATCTGTAGCAAGCAATAAGGAAGGTTTAATAGTAGATGAAACAAGATGGAATGAATGGACAGAAGAGAGAGGCTGGATTGGGCAAGAGGGAATGCAGTTCAAACAGAAATTCACCTAGCAAATAAAGATTTAAATGAAGACTTGATTCTAATTAAAATCAGAAGCAGTAATTTTCAGAACAAAATTTCAATGAGATAAGTCACCTAAAGGACAATAACAATATGATGATAAAAATAAAAATAACAAGACATGAGGAAAAGACTGTCCACTGTCATAATTTTAAGAAAATGTTAACTTTGATGGGGTGACAACTAGTAGACATGGGGAGGGGTTGAGGAACTTTGTACTCTGAGTTGTTGGTTATTAGCATTACTATTTGCTGCAAATATGCAATGGGGATGCCATAAAAAGATGTGTGAGGAATGATATAAATTGCAATAAATATGGAAAGCTTGACAAGTCAAAAAGTTATACAAGTTGAAGATAAAGACAGTTGGAATCAAAAACAAAAAATAATTGGAAGCACTAACCTCATGCAGCTCGATGACATTGAGAATCTTGGTGGCTGATTCCGGTTCAAATTGCTCTCTGAGTCGGAGCCTCTCAGTTGCCATGGCCAACTCATCAATGGCTGAAATTCTTTCTCTGTGAGCCAACCACATGGAACGGAAACTCTGGCATAAAATGACATAAAAATTGGACATGATGAAAAAAATAAAGGTGATATTAGTCTGGAAAAAAATCCAAATGGAATAAAGATGAAATTATGTGTAAAAAATATAAGATGAATTACATCTACATAGTGTTCAGTAAAAGTCACAGTCAGTACCTACTAGATTGTGGGTTTTTGCTGGGGGGTTTGTTGGGGGTTTTGTTGTTAAATTCTTTACATTTGTTCAATTCTTTTTTGGGTTGCATTTGCCCACTCCGCTGAGGTCTGCCCTCCATAATGCTTGGAGTAAGGAAAAAATTCTGTTAACACAACGCCATGGATATTTCGATGAATAAAGAGAAGTACTTATCATTTAACAAAAAATGTCATCCCATATCATGTCTACCTTTCACTATTAGAAGAATACTGCATTCTATTTCAACGATGAATAATAAGAAACTATATTTGACTCAAAATGACGAGAGCTTGAAAAATTATATACAGTACAATATCAATTTCATTTCATTTCATTATCCAGTACCCTTTTACCATTACAGTGTAGGGCCGACTCTTATTGAAATGGAATTACTCTGGATCATGCCATCAAGCCACGCAGGTGATCAGCTCACTGTGACCTTTTGGTGGTAGTGGTAGGATTTCAATTTCAATTTTGCCCGGACAGCGGCCCTGCGGCCTACTCTTTTCGATTTCCAACTGCCAAGGGTTCTTTAATGTGCGCAACATGCACACGGGAACTCCGGTTTATCGTCCATCTCCAATAGGACTAGGCTATAGATCCCACCTACCGATGTTGTAGGGATTAGGTGAGTGGCATACGGGGTTCTTCTTGGGGTTTTAGCGATAAAAATCACTATGTGATTTTTTGTTCACAACACCGGATTTGAACCTGCTTCACTTCGTTTCAGTGCCCAGAGCCATGACCACTGAGCCACCGTGGCCCCCCACAATATCAATTTAAGGTGATCAAATCAATTAAGGTATCCCAAGCAAACAGCAAAATATAGGGACTCAACTTGCTCAACTGGCACTGTCCCCAACAAGATACAAACTATTAGACTGTTTAACTGTTAGAGACTTGAATTGTCTACAACCAGACCACAAAATCAAAACAGTAAAGATCTCACATCCATCATACCTTGAACTCCTTTTTTAAAGCATCCAAATACTTGATTTGTAGATTAGCTGCTTCGAGAACATCTTTTTCCACAGCTGAAACACAAGGATTGAGAAAAAGGATTGCTTGAAAAAAAAACAAAAAACCCATTAAAATCTAATCAAATTAAAGCCATTTTGAAATGATGCCTACGGTGAAAATGTTTCCCATCAGTTGATTATCCCTTCTTTCTTTATGGCTACTTCGTTTGATTTTTAGTGTCTTTTGGTATCTCGAAGAACATTTCTTAGTCTGTGGAATAATTTAGGTTTAGACAAGCTTACATTAAAGGAAATGTTTTTATCTTATAATCAGATTCTGCAATCATCTGAACTGGGAAAGATAATTTGTGTGACCAGTCTCATGTACACTTGCCCTAATTTATAATGCAAACAACAGCAACACAAAAGAAGAAACAATTCAAATTGCCTTAACTTCCTTATTCAACATAGCTTTTCTTCATCAACATGAATAATGTTTATCTCTTTCATCGGAAAGAGAATAGAGACAAAAAAAATCTTTTCAGAAGACATGAGCAATTCATGTTATGTGGAAAATGTATGTTGGTTATGGAGAGTGCTAAATAATCAGAGCAGGTCATGAAAGAGGAGAGAAATGTTTATCATCCTTCAGTTTGAGTATATAAGTGAACTTAAGATATCTTCAAGTTAAAATTGGACATCACACACCCACTTGAAAGTGAATGCTTCAATCAGAAATACCAAGAAATTTCACCAAAGTACATTTGATGCTCATGAAAAAATCAATGATGGGAATTCTAATCACAGTGTTAGAGGAAACACAAAAATAGTTGGTCAAGAGTGCAAAGATCACAAGTAACCCTCCCTTACTCCCAAAAAGAATCCCCTTCTATCTTTCTATTGGAATTTCCATATTTACTGAATAGGCAAATGCTTCTTTCCACATATTCACATGTCTTCCTATCCGCACTCTTTCTTTTTCTTTCTTTAACTTTGAATCTATCATACTTTGTGGTGTAAAGTTAGCTGTTATGAACAAACTTTCACCACGGATCTCTACCTTGAGTCATTCTTTTTAGCTTCAACAAATTTACCACTTTCCTTTTCAATTATTTCAAATGATGTTTCTTGCCATAATTTCTTTCCTATGTCTTGGTAATTTGCCTTGTGGCTTACATTCTAGAGTTTATTTTCAAATTCAATTATCATCCATACTATTTGCATGTCCAAGCCACCTCAGTTTATTATCTAATTTTCAACTTAAGATACTTTCAGTTTTTGCTTGGTCTCAAATTCTGGTATTTCTAAGTCTATCTCACAGTAAACACGGAAATTCCATCTGTATAACGCAAGAATGGCTTTGAGTACTTTCAGTTTTCAGCTGGTCTCACATTCTGGTATTTCTAATCTTATCTCTTTCAGTACTCACGGAAATTCAATCTGTAGAAGGCCAGGATGGCTTTGAGTACTTTCTCCACCTCGCTGTCTGCCCAGGTGCCTTGGCGCTTTGTGCTGACCTGGTAGGCCATAGATGACTCTTCCCCGGCCACCGTCAGGCCCCTGGCAACACACAAGACATGACACATTGTTTGTCCCCTCAATGGAAACCTCCTTCCAACCAACCCTGACCAACAAAACTGCCTCTATAGAAGTAGAGAGCAGCTATGAAAGACTTACACAGAGAGTATCTCACCATAACACTAGGCCACAGAGGAAAGCTCATGAGGCTACTGGATCAGAAAAGTTAAGTAAGGAAGTACCTCAATGGCTCAAAGGCTAAAACTATTGTAAGATAAAAGGGAAATCATTATAATTTCATTCCGGAATCTATCAGCAGTCACCATATATACTCCTTTCAAATGAAGGGGTTCTTCAATTATTTTTTCTTCATTCCTTTCCATCAATGGAAATTACAACAGAATCATTCCTGGATGTTTATTCCTCTATCAATGCAACGGAAAGCTGAGCTCACCTTTCCACATACATGAACAGTTTGGACTCGTAATCATTGAACATTTCATCCACTTTGCAGAAAGGACACCTGTGAAGCAAAATGAATAGTGATAGAAAAGATCAGTTTGTCTCTACCAAATAATAAGAAAAACAAAAAGGCACTAAGAAATAAATCAGCAAGAACCTTTTATCAAATGATAAAAATCAACGGCGGCTGTATGTTGGTAGTACTAGTACAAACTAAAGCTGATTCCTGCTGAAATTGAAATCAAATATTTTTTAATATGGCAAAATTTCCAAAATCAAGGAATCTTTAGGGAGGTCAATTAAAGATTGCAGTTAACCTTGACAGTATGGGCGTAGTGATAATCATTTAACAAAGTGATGCTCAGCATTGTGCACATATTAGGAGAATCTCTTTTCATACCAAGTATTCATATGAACCTTTAGTAGCAGGTTTGGAAGACTCTGTGACTGCGATATTGTATCATAAGGATAAGATTGTGCTGCGTGCTACATACACTATTTACATACAACTGGTTCAGAAAAAAAAGACACAATTAACATACAACTGGTTACAATCAACATACAACTGGTTCAGAAAAAAAGGAAAGACACAATCAACATACAACTGGTTCAGAAAAAAAGGAAAGACACAATCAACATACAACTGGCTAAAAAAAAAAAATGAAAGACACAATCAACATACAACTGGTTCAGAAAAAAAGGAAAGACACAATCAACATACAACTGGTTCAAAAAAAAAAAAAGGAAAGACACAATCAACATACGACTGATTCAGAAAAAAAAAGAAGTAGCTTTACTCATTGAGAATCTCCTCCACGGGTCTCATACAGCACAGGGCTGCCTGCTGGACCAGCTGCGGGGAGTCGTCCTTGGCCAGCTCCATCAGCTGTGAGCTCAGCTTGGTCCTGGACTTATCCATGGTCTGCAGGTGAGTGTCGATGACATACATCAGACCGTTAGCCTGGCTGAAGCTGGGGAAACAAACGAGTAGAGCTTGATCAACTTTTTTAAAACTAGGGATATATAACAAGATAAAAGCATTGTACACTGACAAGAAAGTTTTGTAACGTACATCCTTAAAAAGAAAAAGGTTGCTGTTCGCAATGAGCTTGTAAATCTGTCTGGGTGTAATCTGGGAGCAAGTTTGAAATGATCACACATTGTATTCTACTTTCATGTCATGGCTTGGCATGATGCCTTGCACCATTAGGCATACTCTGACTCCACTCATCATTTCATTTCATTGTCCAATTCCCTTTTACTATTGCAGTGTAAGGCCGACACTTCTTAGGACAGAGTTTTCTTTGTATCATGTTATTAGGCCAAGAGGGTGATCAGCCCAACGCGACTTTTTGCAGTAGGGATGAATTTTGTCAGGACAGCAGCATTGTGGCCTACATTTTTCCGGCTTCTTAAAAGTGCGGAATGTGCACCTGGTACCTCTGAACTTATTTTCTGTCTCCGATATGACTAGACTCTTGATCCTACTTATTAATGTTGCAGGAATCAGGGGAGTAGCAAACAGGTCTTTTAATGGGTTAAATCACTTGTGATTTTTGTCCGCAGATGGTCTAGAACCTGTGACCTTTTGTTTTAGAGGTAGACGCATGACCACTGAGATACTCTGACTCTATAGACTCAAAATGACAAAAATTAATACAAAAACCATATTTCAGCTGTGATTCCCCCAAAACTAGACAAACTATTTTAACTTCATCCTTTGGCTTTTTTTTTTTCTTTTAGCGTGTCTTAAATGTCAAGTCTGCCATTAATGAGCATGGGTTGTACTGACAGTAGAATTGAATTATGACTTCACACCAAAAACTGGTTCAGCATGCAAGTTGAGATCCAAAAGGTAAACACTCACACATCCGCAATAGATCCTTTTGTGGAGGATGTCTTCAACAAGTCGTCCTTTACTTTGTCTATCAACTCGTCGTCAATGCCGCGTTGTACTGTCATGTCCACGACATCAGCCCACCAATCGCCATCAAGCTGGTTAATCTGTGGGCCAATTGAAAACAAATTCATGGCAATTCTATCCCCATATATGTTAGGTGTGAAGTATGGAATATGACATCATCTGTAGCAGCTCCTGAGAGCATTCAGTTAAAGTTCCGAGTTATGAGGATACATGAATAATGGAGACAAGTACAATTCCTATTTCAAAAAAACATCATGCCTGTGGACCCTGCTTTTCAAAGTGTTAATGCTGTGATTTTTCTCTAATCGGTTATTGTAACTCTTTATTTCTGCACATCAAAGCAGAGCAAGCGTCCCTTCCCAATGAGTTCAAAAGTAAGCAGCACATGATGTTTTAAATAAAAGATGATAAGATGAAGCCACACCACTTATGAAAGAACTATTCAGGCAGCCCAGAAAGCAAAGTGTTCACTACCAATACCAACACCAAAAATCTATTATATTTGGATCTTTTCACGAGTCAGCTCCAGAATATTTTTCTTATATCAATAAAATGCATACCTTATTGAGTTCTCTGTTTGGCAGAGGCCTAACACAAACATAACTTAAACTGGGAGAAAGAACTTTCAAACATTTGAACACTGACCAGTGTGTAAACATGACTTACTTAAACAGCACACCATTATCCCCATCTATTGAAATTTTCTACTGAAAGACTGGAATGTTATATGTGCACATTATTCATCATTCATCCATTTTGTCTAGTTTATTCAAGCCTCAAATCTGTTATGCATTGTTGGTCCCTGCTCCCTATCTAAGCATGTGTTTTACAGCACCAGGAAAGGCCTTTGGATCTAGACTTCATGTCCATGAAGCCCATTCTACCAAGTCTTGAATGGCATGCAAAAATGAATGTATTACAGACATAGCTCACTAAAATGGCATACAATGTTATCTCTTGCCTATTTTTTACCTCCAATTATCTTAAGAATGTGAATTCTGCCACAAGAAAGGTGTTTTTTTAACAATATCAACTGTTGGGACAAAATTTCTTGACCCCTTCACCCCTCTCACCTGTTCAAGCAATTCATCCCTTGAGGTTGTGACAACTTTCAAAGCCTCTTCACTCGAGGTCACTTTGGACAAAGCTTTGGCCATATATTTCACTTTCAGTTCCTCACACTGTGAAGAGTGAAGAAGGAAAGTTTTAAAACAATTTCTGCCCAGCACAAACAATCAACTGTCTTCAGAGACCAGTCATAATAAACGTCTCCTTGTTTGCACATGCATAACACCCTACTGGATAAATGTCTCTCCTAGATTGAACTTGAAGGAGAGACATTGAATGACATCTTTTACAGCTTGCAAACTATTTCATATAATAAAACACTTCACACATAAGTGGTTTCTTTCAATGAAGAAATAAATCAATAAATCATAGATTAAAAAAAAAAATTAGCTTTTGTATTTGTATGATTGATGCAATAACCACTTAATGTACTTTAACCGCTTTATAAGGGGTCCAAAGCAAACAGCAACACAAAACAAATAGAAAGAGACATGCTGCCTGCTAGTACAGTTAAATAAGAAAAATAACATTTGATTAGTGCAAGTTCATAGTCTTCACCACACTAATCACTGATATGCCACAAACTGCCTGTAAGTCCTGAATACAATCTTTAGGTCTATGATTGAATTGACCACAGCCAGGCAGATCTCCCAATTCAATAATGGACATCTCTAAATGAACAAGGAAGAAACGGTGATGTTGCGTTTACAATGGGATACAATGTTGGACTATTTGCAGCTGGGTCTGATTAAAGGACAAAGCTCTTACCACTGAACCATCATTAACACAGTGCAATTCTACAGAAAGAAATAGGCCTAGTCTTGGACAGAATCAAATTAAAAACCATATATGTTCATCTCATACTTATTTCACAGGGCGTAATGATTATTATGTTAGAAATAAACTGCTGATGGCTTTCCATATATATAATCATGCATGTCGCCTGAAAGAGTAGAGAAATAAATGCACAAGTACAAGAATTATCTGTTTTCTTTCCTTTTACTGACCTGATCCCTCAGATTGTCGTCCCTCAAAGTCGGCAAGATACCATCAGGTTTTTGGTCTAACACAAAGGCTAGGTTGTGCATGGCGTGCAATTGCTGAAGGTCGTCAGTACGGAACTGGTCTTTGTGCTCCTCCACAGACCGGAGAACTTCTCTGTACTTATCAACAGCTACCAGCCACTAAAGAATACATTTCAAAAGATGAATCAACAAGAAAAGGTGTCTGAGCACAAAATATCATCCCTATTATCTGTAAACCTACTTGATAAGGATTCAGTGAAAAAAAAAAAAAAAGCAAAAAAAAACCCAATCCAGTCATGATTTTTATGATATAAATGTGTTCATTGTTTCAAGAAACAATCCTAACACCCATTATATTACTCTTCAGCTCCACGTTTCCCATTAAAATTCATCAAATTCATCAGCATTTATATTGCCTGCATCCATTTCAATGTTTTAAGTGATGTCTTTATCTGTCACAGGCTCACTTTACAGTGTATAGCACTTGTGCTGGTTGTAGAGGGGTGCTGTCATAGCAGGCAAGTATTTTCTGATTATTCACGTTCTCTTTATAAAAGGCTTAGTGAGTAAGGCTTCCATTGAAGGAAGTGAGAGGTCTGCTCTAACAATCCCCATTTTACACAGACAAGCTGACAACCTTTGTGTTGATTTTGTGCAAGTGTTTATTGATACAAGGGGACATGGCGGCTCTGTGGTCATGGCTCTGGCGCTGAAATCGAAGTAACGCGGGTTTGGGACCAAAAATCACATTGTGATTTTTATCACTAAAGCCCCTAGAAAAACCACGTATGCCACTCCCCTGATCCCAACGACATCGGAAGGTGGGATCTTGAGCCTAGTCCCATAAGAGACGGACAATAAACCCGAGGTCCCGTGTGCACGTTGCGCATGTTAAAGAACCCTTGGAAGTTGGAAATAGAAAAGAGTATGCCGCAAGGCCGCTGTCCGGGCAAAATTGAGATCCTACCACTATCACTAAAATGTTATAGTGGGCTGATCACCTACTTGGCTTAATGACATGATCCAGAGAAATTCCTTCTCAATAAGAATACACTGTAATGGTAAAAGGGTACTTGATAATGAAATGAAATGATGTTTATGATACTTGCATTACCTGTTCTGGGTCTGAATATGTTATGCCTATTTTCTATGCAGTTGCTGCATAGTACTAATAGTATATCTGATGAGGGGTTACATATTGTAGTGTTTTAAGATAAGATAAGATAAACTTGATTTGATCTAACTGTGCATATCATTGGCTAAAAGCTGAACAAAAAAAATCTTTAACAGAGTACTTTCTTCTCTTACCATTTTCAATTCACCCAAGTTGTACTAGAGGTATGATATAAATCCTAAAATACAATGATGATTCTTGGATATTGGAGTTCAATTCAACAAAATAGAATAAATCTAAAATGTATATAAGTTGGCAAAAACAAATGAACACATTCAGTTCAGTATGTATCGAAATGGAGATAGAAAGCTATCAAGAGGTTGACTAAAATGATAAATAATGAAGGACAAAAGAAAGTGAAAAGAAGAGATAAAAACCTTACTTTCCGTTTGATGATAGCCAATCCTGCCATTCCGTTAAGAGAAGCAACAATCTGCCTGTGAGCTTCCTCACATTCTGTTTTGACTTTCTTTGTCATGTGATCCAGCACCTCATCCATGTTCATCATCCTAAGCAAAGTAAAAAAATATAAGAGAGCTTTATACAAACATTTTTAACAGACTCATAAGTCCGGTTACAGGCTACATAACTAATAACTACTTGATACAATCAGCAAACTATATGAAAGAGAAAAACATTTGTGCCAATGAAAAGGTTTGGTGTCAAAGGTGTTGGTAACAATGTACTTAATCATCATCACCCTTTTTATTTACTAACTGTGATTGTTTACAGACTTAATTTAATTGGCATTTCTGGCATTCACATCTTTACAGTTTCAGCATTTAATTTCTTGATGAAAGGTGGGAAATACCCATAAGCCTATATTGATAGAA
This sequence comes from Scyllaea pelagica, assembly GCA_031833965.1. Taxonomy (NCBI): domain Eukaryota; kingdom Metazoa; phylum Mollusca; class Gastropoda; order Nudibranchia; family Scyllaeidae; genus Scyllaea; species Scyllaea pelagica. Next base: position 13,941 of record JAUEKY010262527.1, read on the forward strand.
AAAAAGCTTTTTCTTTACAATTCTTGAAGCAAAAGAAATTTAAGCTCTATTTAGGTTTAGGTTTGCTTGTTTTGGATGAGGGTTTTGGTTTTCTTAAATTAATTCTAAAATGGGACTTATCAAACATAGAGAAATAAATGATATCAAGTACAAATAAAGTAGAAGAGTGTGACATCAGTCTGGGAAGAACAAACCCTTGTAAATGGCCCTTTACTCAACTTGGGCCCAACTGCCATTTCTGTCTCCCTTAGGCAGCGTGTAGAGCTGCTTCCAAAACCTGCTGCTGAGGCAGCGCTCAACCTCAATGTGGCAACCTCATGATTGTTTTGTTTTGTTATCAGGTCCCTTTAGTACTCCCCAATGGGCGGTGTAGGGACGCGACATAATGTTTGACATCAGAACGGATAAAAAAGTATAAACCCAACCTGATTTCAAACAAAAGTCAGGCAGGTGGCTAGCCCACTGTGTCCACTCTTGAATGACATAAAGAAAATACACAGTGAGAAGTACATCTAGGGAGGTCACACAAAATTGTAATGTAGCCTGAGTTTGGACTTGCAGCCATACCTACAAAGATACGCTGCTTAGCCACTACAGGCACAACCTCATGATAACAAGCCCAGAAATCTATCACTGGACAACAAAGCTGCCACAATGTTTGGCAGAAAAATTAAAGTATGCATGGTACGGTGCATACCGCGTAAGTGCACGCTGCCCAAGCACAAGCTTTGGCCAAGTGCACGCTCACGCCGAATAACAGAATTTTTACTATATAAATCACTCTTGTAAGCACTCGCTACTTTACCTAAGTGCATGCTCAGGTCAGGATGCTCAAGCAAAATGTGTGCTGTAAGGGCAATTCCAGTTGGTTGACTTGTCTTCTACACATCACATTTGTCCCCTATTAACCTCTCTGACTTAAATTCATCCCTTCCTCCCAAACGCCGCTTGTTTTGGCTGAACCAAACTGTCACTCAACTTCCTCCCCCTTGACATTAGGCTTACCTCGCATTAGCCACACAGGTCCACTGTGTGCAAAGTAATGTGATGTCAGCAGTGTTTGCGTTAGAAAGTGAGTGCTTTGACTTTGTGGATAAAGGTGTGTTTATTTTGACTGAATTGCAGCCCATCTCCTTTGTATTTGTATACAAATTCATTGAATTGAGGCGGGTAGGGTTGGCATTCCATTTTCATACTTTTTTTGAAACAAGCGCTGTACATAAACTACACGGCAATGTAACAATTTTCTTTTCATGTAAGAAAGAGAGAGAGAGAGAGAGAGAGAGAGAGAGAGAGAGAGAGAGAGAGAGAGAGAGAGAGAGAGAGAGAGA
>JAUEKY010262636.1:5446-23283 GCA_031833965.1 Scyllaea pelagica
CTTAAATCCCCCCCCCCCCCAAAAAAAAAAAAAAAAAAAACAACAACAAAAAAAACAAAAAAAAAACACCACACAACAACAAAAAATATACACCTGCATGAAATACTCAGCCCTGAACGAGTTTGTATATTCTTTCCTCAAACTGAACATGCAAAGTCATGCCATGAAACAGTAAAGAAAGAGTGACAGCCTCATCAACAGGCTTAAAATAGAAATGGTAATATCTCCAGAGTTTGTAAATGACATAACAACTTAAACATCAAAACAAACATTTTGCAAGCAAATCATTCTTTAGGAATACACCAAGTAATGTTAACAAGACCCTGTTGAGAGATTTGTGGAGACAAAAGTAATTTCGCTTAGCTATTAGCGTGTCATGATGGGTTATCAAAGTCACAATCAAAGACAATTCCTTTGGATATCAAAAGGAAATAGCTACTGCTCTAAGCCAAACTAAATCAACACATCCCGAAATCAGCATGGGGCATAAACTGTATGAATACTGTGAGCATGAGGGAGACGTGAAATGATTTCAAATGACTAGAATCGAGAAACTTCTGACGCCTAGAGGAGATAATGTACAAAGTCATCAAACTATTTATATCAATGAAATAACATTCCCTGGACAAAACCAAACCCAATTTCTTTCTCAAATCTTCCCTTTGTTCAAGTAAACACAAACAAATTGGAGGGTGGGGGTGGTAGAGAATCCATGTCAATCATTTGACTCCTAAAAAACAAATGGTGTCAAAGAGGACTTATCAATTATGTCACACGTACAGGTTAAGACAGATAACAGATAAGAAGCAACAGCAAAAAGTGAACAGATTCAGACAATTACAATTTGATGCTTGGCTAGTTTAGTCCTTGATATTAGAAGTTGACAGGAGTTTGAAATTAGACCAAACTCAAAAGCAAAGATGAAAATCTAATAATTGAGCACAGACCACTTTGGTGAACTGAGAGTGAAATAAAGAGAAACTATGTCTCATAAATCTATACTGTAATGCAGAATATAAGTTTTCCAAACCAAGCCTATTGATCTTCATCAACTGATCAACTCCACAATATCAACCGACAAGATAACGGTCACTAATGAGATAAACCACTGATGTTCAAAACATTAGTGGGCATGTCTGTAATTCATAAGATTAAATGCAATGTACAATACAGTAGATGTGTTTTATGAATCTCCATCAGACAATGAAATCAAGTTTCAAAACACGAAAGATATTTCCAAATGACCATATGACTTGACATAACTTGATAATATCATAAATAAAGCTCTGATAAGACTATACAGGATTTTACGTTACAGTACAACATCACAGCTCTTAGAAGACAGATATTACAGTGATCACTATATGAGCTGGCAGAACCTAGTAGTTTGATATTTTGCAATATAATCATTTGAATTTGTAATTAATTTAAAAAAAAAACGCTCAGAAACTGGAGATTGCAAATTCATCCAGACAAATAAAAGCACAACCTATTAATTAGAAACTGATGTCTAACAGCTAAGGAAAAAAACAACCTAGCTTTACTTATTTCTGCATTTAGATAATGCTTTTGATTAGATTTCTCTTAACACACAAGGTGATTGAGTTTAATGAATCTCTTCCATTGAGTCCAGAATGAAATAACAAGTACTTATAAAAGAGGAGAGTTATGACCTAAGAATGCACACAAGACCTTTATGATGTAAGCAAGGGGGGGGGGGATAAATAAGATTAAAACACTGACAATAAAATGTGGAAAAAAAATCACACTTTCTTAGTCATGCTTAATCTAGTTATGGCATTATCTTTTCAGTAAATGAAGGCTACATTGTGAGCAGTATAGAAACAATTGAAATTCCTGGGTCAGAGTCCAGGGCAGACTTATTCAATCTTACAAAATCATTGCAATACAATAATAATAAGATGTAACCATTATCCAAATATTTCAAAATATTGGCAGTGAATATTTAAACTACTAGTTCTGCCATGCTTATAAAGAAGCTTGCGACAAAAGCAGTGAAAAAGAAAAGAGTTTGGTTTTGATGCGGGGAGGATGATGCATTAAATGTGAGGAAGCCAAGCTGTTCTCAGATCTTCTGTGGTTGTTTCCTCCGAGACAGCTTGGATCTGATAAAAAGAACAAGAAATTGAAAAGTTACAACATTTTTAAATACATGTATATTCATCTTTTGGGTTTTTGTTTTGAATGTACATCAGACAGAAGCAGTGATAAATTTTGTTTGTTTTCACTGCAAAAATAAAGAACTACAAAGGGGAAAAAGGGGAAAAAATGGAACTCTTGTCTGAAAAATCTAGAACCTAAAACTCAAGCCTACATGCAGAAACAGACATTATATAACTGTGATAGTGGAAAAGATGACAATTACTCTCACGAGTTGAATTATTCACAACCCTTCAGATTTCAATCAATTCATTTCCATTGATAACAGTTTCTCAAAAGTACTTTTTATCTTTCCCTTTCTCCAGACGACATAGACTAGTTGATGTAACAGATATTTCTGTCTTCCTAGTCCTCACACCAAGATCCACATAAAAGAAACATCCCGATATCATTACAGATCAACTTCACCAATAGAACAAAATAGATGTAAGAAAAGAAAAACCTGTCCCTAAACCCCTCAGCAAATAAAAGATACCCTTTGATCTAACCTGGTGCATTAACATAACAGTGGCATGAGTCCGCTGAAAGCATTTGAGCTTCATGGGAACAGTGCTAAGACTGGCTGGTCTGGTGTCAGTATTCATGTGACTCTGTGAAATATTTCTGTGACCCTCTGCTTATTTATGGGAGGCAGCATATTGACTTGTCCAGAGCACACTGCCCCCAAATAAGGCCTATGGCCTGCAACAGGCATTAAACCTTGCTAAAGATAAAAACGCTGGTACAGTTTCTCCAGGCCCTACCTGATCTGGCCTGCCAGCAGTGGGTTGATGGCGTACAGCCAGTCGTGGAAATCTTTGTCGTCAATGGTCTGCAGCAGGAAACAGCGGAGTTTGGTCTTCACTGTGAAAGCATTGTGGATCTGGGGAAACACAAAAGAAGGGAATGGTCAATAGATACTGGTGAAACCTACTTCAACTTCAGCAAGGCAAGGTCGGAAGTGAAGCAGACAGAAAATTCCAGCAAGAAATGCATCCAATGGAAATAAAATCATGCAATAGTGAAAATATATGTTAAAAATAACTAGTTTTAATGCTTAGAACAAAAATTAAAAAAAAAAACCCAGCAAACAGGTATGAATTTCTGGGAGACAAAAAAATAGATTAAAAAATTCAGCAATCTTTGACCCCTGATCTTAAAGTCGATTTAAAATAAATCATGGTAAAACTAAAATTCAAAGACCCCGTTTGCCTCTTTGCTAATCAAATGGCTTGAAGAAAATACATCTTTGAAACATTTTCCCCTCTTTATCCCCAAATGCAGTAAGTTGATCTTATAACCCATCTTTATTTTTACGTGGGAGAATTATCACATTTCAAATCAAAGGACAACTTCTCATACATTAATGACCGAAGGATGGTTAAAATTCAGACCAGAAAGTAACTCTTATAAGATGACCAGAATTTGACTCCCTTATAAGACTGACACACCACAACAAGGATTTGAACCAATGGTTTAAGTGCCTAAGTAGACTTCCTCAGAGCATCCACACCCTCACAGTTTCAAGCAATGCAGAGAGGATATCTTGATCACTCTGTATCATCCCACCTTTGACAAAATACTCATACAATTGCTCTTAAAATGTACCGGTACAATGAACTTAATTTGCAACAACAATAAAACCTATAAAAATTCATAAACTTAAAATCAACAGAAAAAAAGAAAAAAAAAATAGGATGACAGTTTCCTGGATTTTAATCCTCAAACATTCTATTGTATCTCAGCCCTTCTTTCAAGGTAAGGTTCAGTGCAAGGTCCCATTACTCGCTCCACCTCACCTTCAGCAAGGCCTGCTGGTCCTCTGAATATTCAATTTCTGCTGTGGCCAGGTTGACGATGCCCCTCACCACTGGATCCTTCTCAGACCCGTAGATGTACATGTACGGCCGACGCACAACCTGAGTAGCAAAAAAAAAAAAAAAAAAAAAGTGTTGGAAAATTGTGGGCCATACAGTTTATCCTTTTTTTTTTTCCTCTGACCATTCCTAAATCATAAATGACCCTTAAAAAACAATACAGCAGTCCTGTCTTCCAGACACATTACAATCATGCCTAATATCTTATACAAATGGATAAGATTTTTAGTTAAAAAGGTAATTTTGGAAAGTTGATAACATCCTTTGATTAGGCACAGAACAAATGACCTTTTCAGTACAGCTTTTGATCGTTAGTTTTCCATACTTTTTATGCTATTACATTATTATTTCAAATGTTTGCATGCATACACGATGATTACTTGAAAAATAGCTTGACAATCATTGTAAAGCGCCGAAGCGCACTTTTTTCATTGGATGTTAGGTTTTACATAAGTTTATAGAATTAGATTAGATCACTTTGACCTAAATTGATAATGAAGTCCTTTGAAAAAATCCCCACTGAATTAAAGACATTACCCCTAAAAAATGTGCAAATAGCAGTAGAATTGACTGCCTACCACCCATTTCTTGACCCAGCCATCTGTGTTGTGTTCCAGGAAATTGAGGTAGCCTCGTCTGGAGACCACAGGACTTGGACGAACTTCCTCTACGTCTGGGAGGAACATGGGTTGGTCTAGGTTGATAGGTTTGATTGGAAGGGACAACTTCCTGTCTGCAGAATCGCTGGATGGCGATGGGGAGGTGGTGAGAAGACTGTCGCAAGATTTGCTGTTCTGGATGGGCACATTGGTTGTCACCGGCCTACGAAGTGTTGTCAAAAATGGAGATAAAGAAATATGGGTTATTTACTCTCGAAGAAACAGTCAAACATAGTAATCTGGACAGAATACCTATCTGTGAATCAATTAGACATTTTCCTTTGGTTGTTTATTTTCAAACAGCTTTAAATTCCTTATATATGTATAAACAATACCTTTAAGAGCTGTTTCAACACTTAGTAGGCCATATCATAGACAGAGTACTCTGGACAAGTTTACATACTAACATAATGAGATAAATAGATAGCTCAATCAAATACATACCACCCAGTCAATTATGCCGGTACCGAGCCAACCAGTCTTAGTGCAGTTCCCCTTAAGCTTAATATCATAAATACCAGCAGGTCAGCTGCTATACGAAGCTAGGAGTTAACCCCATAGCCTACTGAACTGTATTTTAGGTTGATGCTTAACCAATTGTGAAAACAGTACCAATACATTAAAGATTAGCTTTTGGGTAAGCAGAGCATACAGATTAAACTATCAAGGTATCCCTCTTAGGCATTCATTTCCGTCTTGTTTTGATACTGAATTTCAAAATTCAAAATTGTTCAAGACTATTCTTTCACTTTCATATCCTACACTAAGATGATAATCTGGTTTAAAGCAAAGAACAGCTTAAAAAAATGAAGATGTCCATGATAAAAAATATTTTCTGCTGAGAAGAACGTTAATTCTACTATTATCACTATAATTTTCTAAGACTTACTTCAGCATGTGGAGATGTCAATGATAAAAAAATATTTTCCGCTGAGAAGAATGTTTGGACTAGTACTATTACTATAATTTTCTAAGACTTACTTCAGCATGTGGAGATGTCAATGATAAAGAAATATTTTCTGCTGAGAAGAATGTTAGGACTACTACTATCACTGTAATTTTCTAAGACATACTTCAGCATGAGGAGATGTCAATGATAAAAGATATTATCTGCTGAGAAGAACATTAGAACTACTACTACCACTGTAATTTTCTAAGACTTACTTCAGCATGTCGGAGGCAACAGAGCTTGTCAGACTGGTGCCTAGTGAGTCCCCGCTGGACTGCCCCTCACTCTCCTCCGATGTGGCAGTTGTGTTGGAGGCAGTCATAATGTCAACCTGTCAAACGCAGAGTTAAGGGAAAATAGCTTTTGTTATTTAGCCCTTTGTTTGTTTTTTTCCTCACACAATTAATGGGATATTTCAAAGCAGAAAGTCAGCCTAACACAAGAAATGATTTCTATCAAGCATATTGATCAGCAGAACCTTTAAAACATAAACAACTCATTGTGTGCCATATTCATTGCAGCCTGTAAGATCATTGCCAGCATTGCCCTTATGTACCACTATCATAATATATCTTTGCGGCATTACAAGCTAAATATGCGTTATCAAAATTCTATCATATAGATACATCGTAAAAAAGAAGGATCACCTTAGCCATGAAAATTCAATTACAGCTCTCCACCCTCACCCCCTCCTCCCCCTTTTCCCAAAACAAAAACAAAACAAAAAAAAAACAACCCTCAAAAACCATAATCCATCCCCTTGCAAAAGGCAATTACAAAAAGAAGGAAGGGGGAAAAAACTAATCAAAATACAAAAAGACAAAAAAAACAACCTAAACTGACAAATTTCCTTACAAATCAGATATAATGCCATAATCTTCAAAGAAAAAACAAAAACTAGCAATGATTCAAACCCATCACAGACTTACTGGTGGTGGCTTGAGGGGGAGTCTACCCTGCAGCATGAAACGCACACATTTAGCAGCCAGCTCTTTCTCTGGGTCGCCATCTGTCTTCAGCTCGAGACTCTCGCCTCTGTTGAGTATTTGGATCTGTTTCTCTTTCACATCAATGTCCTTGGGGTTTTCATCAGGCTTCGGCTCTTTCTTGTCTTCCTTTTGGCTGCGCTGGTTCTGAATCTGAGAGAGAAAAAAATTGCGCTGAAAACTTTATTTTCCCTATCAAAGCTTTCAAACCTTTTAATGCTAAGTTAAACACTCTATTATAACCCTTATTTTCTGTTTTGTTATCAGTTTCCCCTTTGTATCGCCCAATGGGCAGTGTAGGGACCCGACATTATGTTTGACACCAGAATGTGTCAAAAAGTACAAACCCAATCTGGTATCAAATAACAGTCAGGAAAACTCTGAGCCAAGAGATTAGACAAGCAGGTGGCTAGCCCACTGTTCCACTCTTGAATGACTCAAAGATAATACACATAAAGGTGTACATTTAGGGAGGTCAAACTAATTTTAATATAGCCTGAGATTTGACTTGCAGCCTTATCTTCAACGATACACTGCTTAGCCACTGCAGGCATGTTTTAACACTGAATAGGTCATTTTACTGGCGGAGCACTCTGGACACGTTAACCTGCTGCCAGACAGAGATAATAGAGGACTCAACACAAATATCTTACCCAGTCACAATATACTGATGCCAGAACAACCAATCTTAGCACTGTTCTTATCATAATGCTAAAACGCTAGGTGGGCAGCCGCTTAAAAAAATAATTCTCACAGCTTAGGTATGTTGTGATCTGGGGTCTAACCCTCAACCTACTGGTTACAATGCGGATACTCGACCACTTGCGTCCACAAAGCTATTAATCACTAATTTCAGAACTTTTCCATGTTTCCTTTCTTTGCTTAGCTAGATTATCATTTTTGCTTTATTCTACTACCAATTTCTACCTAGATTGACCAATTTTCTTTGCCAATTCACACACAGAATGCACATATTGTAAATAAAATTCTCTTGAAACAAATCCTTAATTTTCATTTCCAAGAAGTAAGATAAAAGTCCTATCTCTCATCATTATCATCATCATTTATTATTGTCACTTTTTTCTGGTTGTCAAGTCCAAAATACAGATAAGTAAAGATGCTTGCATATGACAACATTTCACAAAGATATCAAATATTTGAAGGCTGTGCAGGCCTCGGTATGAAATGGAACGAAACACAGGCTGATTGACCCCTCATCATATATAGTCTGCCAATGAGATGATTTCTTAATTCATTCTGATTCAACCAACCTTTGCCTGCCTGTTCACAATTTCCTTGTCCATCTTGCTCAGTTCTTGGGATTTGTTCTGTTCAGCCAGCTTCTCTCTCAACTGGATAACATGTCTGGTCTTCTCAACCTTGGAAAAAAACAAAAAAAAGTCAAGACATAAAGGAAAGTCAGGACTTTTTCAAAAGATAGAAAAGGGGTATGCTTCATTGTTGCTAGAGATTATGTAAGTATTTCAATTTCAAAATGTGTCAAGACATTTAAATACATGCTTAATTTATCAAGAGCATGAAAGTACAAAATTGCTACAGGAGGTAACTCAGCATCGCTTATTTGAATTCCAATCCAAGAAGACTCTGGAATGACACATAATATCTCAAAGATGTTTTTCCATTCAAACACTCTGCTAAATCAAGGATCAAAAAGATTTAAGCATAAGCTAAAAACTATACATCATTCAATTATATAAATATGTTTATGGGAACAGAGCATGTAAATATAGTTTATGTAACAGTCTGGGATCAACTATGACACTTGAGATTGATATGACAATTGCAGCAGCATATTCCTACCGCCCACAGTTAGTCAAACACAAGTGCTGTAATTACTGCACTGGGAGCTTAGAGTAAAGCCCTACCATCTGCAGCCTTGTCAGTTTCTCCAGCTCCCACTGATGGTCTCCCAGCAAGGAGTCGCCTCGAGGCCTCCAGCCATTCAGATTCTCCTCCCCTCTCACATAGGTCAGGGAGGTGTCCACCACCTTACGCTGACGACGTTCTACACCTAGGCCAGGAGAGGAGAAAGAAAAAAAATACTCCCTCCTTTAGAACTCTGTTAACACTATTCTATCATTATAAGAGGTATGCCAATCCTCAATAACACAAATAAAACCAATAAAAATCAAGAATCAAGTACGGACTTAATTTTGAATAAACAGGAATATTGTATTTTTTGCAACAAAAACTAACAAATACTTGGCAGAAATCACAAATCATTAATGTGTAAGCTTTCTCACATACTTGAATTTATCCCTTTCATTAAGATAAATAGGTCATGGTTGAAACCATCACTCACATAAAATGTAATGTGTGCCAAGGTGGTGTTGTTATTGTCACACAGTTTGAACAATCTCTTACTGTCATATCAGAGGAGAGATCCTCAAACCAGAGATCAATCTGGATGTAAGCAATGTTGCTGTTACCTAAATCTATAACTGGGCTTACTAGGCAGCTACAAATAAAGACTTCAAAGGCACACATAACTGTAAATATGAATAGAACCAAAGATGGGAAAAGGAAAAAGACTATCTCTCAATGGCATACTGCATAAAGGGCTTGCAGAAGTCAGTGATGTTGACATGAAATTATAAAGTCATATATAACACATCAGTTTTAAAGTTTTCTGTAATGAGTTGGGGTTCAGTCTTCTTGATGCAGCTCATTTTACATGTAAAATTCAAGCATAAACCAAAATCAGAACTTGAAAACCAGATTTACTGCTCTATAAAGGCAAACAAGTAGAACCAGAGCTATATTAAGGTTTTGTAGGCTCTTGCTTGGGGATATAATGTATCATTAAAAAGAAATGGCTCTAACAAAATATAGCTGTATGAAGAATAGAAAAGTAGGTATCCAGTCCTGCACCAGTGCACAAAGTAGTATAAACTGAGCGCTCAATCTTCAGATGATGTCAATAAACTACCAACACAGCTGTGTGGCCTAGCATGAAAAGTTGCCAATGATAGAGATTCCCCAACGTCAAATTACTCACCAGATTCAGACAACTGCCTCAGGAGCAGCTCATAAATGCCGGAGACCTTCCCGTAGTCTGAGGTCTTGGTACTGCCAAACAAATTCTTGAGGGCCCTGAAACGTGGACTGGATCCGGTGAGAGAAAGGAAAAAAGAGCAAAAAACAATGATCCATGCAACACTGAGGGTTCACAAGACTCAAGCACTACCGACCAATGACCACTGAGCAGCATGTTCAGGGAGGAGTGGGAAACGGGAAGGGGAAGGTAACTATCCTAAACATTTTGGTTTGAGCCAGAAGCATGACAAAGCGGAAAGCTACAACGCAATCTGTTTGGTTACAATCAATTGTTTATGATCAGCTCAGAGTCTACCACAAAAGAAACATTGTCTAAATAAATCACGAGAGACTCATATTTTCAATTAGATCGGTCATATTGATTTCATATCTTAATTCATTATGCATCTAGAGAGAAAAAAATCAACTTCATGAAAAGTTCTACTTGGCATAACTGCATTAAGAAATGAGTAAAAAGCACATAACAACACTGAATTGTTCGTGGCTTTGGAAACATTAAGGAAAAACTAAAATCAAAGGACAACAAAGGGAATCTAGAATTATTCACAATACTTCACAAGCTAAGCTGATAGGAATTACTCAACTATTGCTGATGACCAAAATCAAGGAATCTTAACAAACACTTGAGACAAATTTACTGGAAAAAATTTTTTTCCACAAGATTTGAATCAAATTGTAATAATTTGTTAATATATTCCTTACGGGGAGACCTTATTGAAGTTGGAGTCCCATTTCATGCTTCTCAGCAATTAACTAAAAACAGATAAAAAAACAACAGACCATTGCCAAACACAACAGCTGGTGACATAGAGCTACATCCAATTCATTCTTAGTGGTTATATATTGATTTATATTATAACATGTAGTTCCTTCATAAAAACACTGCTTCCAGTGTGACAGTGGCACCTTTTAAGAAAAAGAAACAACTCTAAAATTTGAATAAAACTACTTGAACAGATCAAGGGCTGCTTCTGTAAAGGGTAGCAGGTAGATGAAAAACACAGTAACTTTGTTTGAGAAAAAAAAGGAAAGGAAAGAGGGAAGGCTTCTATGCTCACACACATGACTACCAAATATTGACTAGGAATCCAGTTGTGTGGAGTGGCATTCCACTGTTCAAAACCATGACTGTCAAATGCCAAGTCATAATGTTGAGCGCACCGCAAATGCAGCTTCCAACTTTTAACTTACACTTGACAACAAGCAATGGTATGAATACATTTTCACATCCTGTACTTAAAGTGAAGTGTGTGTGATTTCATGATAAGGTAGTTTTGAATGAATTCTGTTGAGAAATCTTAAATTCAATACTCCTTGGAAGGAAATTTCATTATTTCTCATCACTAAGGCCCAAATGGATAAATTTAATTAGTCTTTGATTCAACACAACATTTCTAGGGGTGCATGTTATTACTCTGAGTGTCTGCCTCGACAGGATCTAATGAGGGTGGCACGCTTAATTCCTGGCACCATCAGGCTAAGAGCAAAAGAAACAAAAAACAGAAAGAAATTCCTTCATTCCTTCTGAGCTGACAAAAATCATAGAATTGATAACAAGTTGATAACACTGACAACACCTATTAGAAAAGATGGTGAGAAGGAGTGCAATGTCGAGAAATGGAATACCCTTACTTTAATCCTCATATCATAGCAGGCAGGAGTCCCTTTTATGCAATTTTTAGCTCAATATCTTTTTATTTTCCTAAAAAACTGCTTTGGTATTTCTTGACCCTTTACACTTCATCTTCATCCACTCCATTTATTAGTTTTCAGCAGAATCCTTGTTGAGCTGGATTGCATAAATATTCTTCAAAAGCATTCAACTTGAGATTGGATACTTTCATTAGCTTGGCATAGCTTTGAATCCATTTCTTTTTTTCTTAATTCACTATGACATTTTGTACCAGATACTCTTATTGGATTTTATTCTTCAGCTAATGTGAATTATACATACTACATCAGTTCCTAGAAGATCAAAAACAACTTCCAGCCCCTCCTCTGCACAGTTGAATTAATGTATAGATAAGCAATGGGTGAAAGCTCTGACAATATGGGTTAGAAAATGTAGTAATGAATAACAAAGTGTCAAGGGGTAATAATTCTTTTCCAACCAAGTCTTGCAGGAAGGCGATCCATTTACATGAGTTTGATCTCAATTTCTCTTTAATTTCTTTGCTAAAAAAGGCTTGCACCTCCCAACAACTGCCCTACTTGTATCATTCTACTCTAATCTTGAATTGATATCATGGCTGTGCACACTGACAGAAAGCTTCAAGATTAAAAACAAAAAGAAAGACAGAGGAAAACGCTGTGAGAATTTAGATCTCTAATTTGGTTGGTAGTAATCTATCTTAATTGTAGGAAGATTGATATGAAAGATATACCTTTCTATGTGTAATACATCTTTATGATATACATAGCCAAGTTCTTTATTTGGGGCACATTATTGTATGACTATGCTTGATAATTACTTTCCTCCATCACTAAGTACAGAATAATCATAGTGGCAGCACAAAAGAGTAGTTCTTCACTAAAGGGCAAGTGTTACAATCCTATATTACCATTGATGGCAAATATTTTGGGGAAAACATTCTACAAAGCATGGGTTTGAAGGCAAAATAACTCTAATTACTAGCATTTTTTCATCCTTATGCGGATCTAATTAGTAAATGCACTTTTACTGAAATCCCAGTCTGTAAACATTCACAGGTCTTCTTATTCTCTATCCATGCATGTTTTCTTCACTCAACAATGCAAATATATTCAACTTTGACAGGGACCTTAATCATACCTCCCCCCTCAAAAAAAAAAAAAATGAATAAATGAATAGATAAATAAAAGGGACAAAGAGAACCATTTGAATCTTAGCTTCAAACAAATAACTAGTCAGCTGCAATTTAAAGGGACCAAAACAACACAAATCTTACACCAAATGGCAACTTCAAAACATTCAACGCATAAATAAAAGAAAAACCAATCCAATCTTCATTTCGCATTTTCCCTCATAGAGTAGATTTATAAATATTCACCTTATGTATCCCAAAGCTTGTGACTTATAATCAGTTGAATTTACTTCACTAAAGATAATTGACTTTTTCTCTTATCTACCTATGTGGTCAACTGTGTCAGTTACTATTGAGAGATCATAGCTAAAAACAACAAAACAAACCGTTATCTATTGTTTTCACTCTTCATCTAAAGCAAAATTGAAAGGCCATATGAGCAGCCACAAATGGAAAAAGACATTGAATGAAAAGTATCATCATTTTGCTTCTACTGGTAAGTAATCAGTTTGTCTGTTCCCTGTTACCAACATCTACCCCAAACCCTGCCTACAGCCCTCTTCGTGTCAGGTGTTACCTTGGAGCAGAGATCTTGGTGTCCCTGGAATGGACCACCATGCAGAGATCCTTGGTGATGCAGGCAGGCTGGGCACAGTTCTCAACCTACAGGAATCAAAACACAAGGAGAATTCAAAGCAAACAGCCTAATATCATTCAGTTCATGCAATGAATGCTTTAAACATATAATACAATAGGGACAGGTAAGACTATAAGAGATAAAATTAGAAATACCAGAATTCAAGACCAAGTGAAAACTGGAAGTATCTCAAGTAAAGTTGAAAAGAATAAACTAAGGTGGTTCGGACAATTGAATGGAATTAGAACTCCAAAACAAATCCTAGCATGTAAGCCACAAGGCAAATAACCTGAAGGTAGACCAAAGAAGTTTAAGCAGGAAATGATATGAGAATAGTAGAAAAGAGAGGTAGTAAATTTGTTGAAGCTAAAAGGAAAACTCTTGATAGAGATCGGTGGTGAAAGTATCTTCATAACAGCTAATCTTACACCGCATGGTATGATAGGTTCAAAGACAAAGAAAGAAAGAAAGAATGAAAGATACTGTTTAACAGCAGATAAAAACATATGTGATCGAAGATTGATGTTTGTGAACAACCCAACATGAAAAAAAGGAAAGTAGAAAATAATTTAAAATTGTATACTGAGGTAGGTAAGTTGGCTTTATGAAATCAAATCAAAAGCTACTGCACTAGAATTCTTTTTTCTTTTCCACAAATAAATTTCTTTTTTTCTATTTCTTTTCCATGCTGTTTAACTCATTAACTCAAGGCAAACTAAAAGAAAACATAAAAACCGTTTTTACCAAAAATCTAGAGAAAAAAAAAGAGTCAAAAGATATCCTAAATAAGAAATCATCAGGAAACAGAAAAGTAAAGCTGCACTTCTCCAATCAGATGTTTAGAAGGATTTAGCCACACTGTAGGAATGTTAAAAGGCTGTTGTGAAAAGCTAAAAGAAAAAGAATAAAAAACCCAACTTTAAAGACAATGTTACCTCCAAGTATGCGGACAGAGTCATGTAGACCTTTTCACCATAGGCAGTAACACGATTTAGCATGGAAGAGTTGTGGAGGGAGCTGTCCCAGGCAGCCTCAAACTGGAAAAACACTCTGTAGAAAAAAATAATGAATTTTACCCTCAAAAACCTTGTGAAAATTAGGTATTTTCATATAAATCATTAACAAATAAGTGGCAATACACTTAAGTATTATACTAAACCACTATAAACATTTTATGAATGAAATCCACTAATAAACAATAGAAGAGGCCATCCATCAAAGCCAATATTGCAGCTTCTGCAGTTTAATATCTTTGTTTTCCAGAGGACCTTGAAGGTAAACCAAAAACCAGTCGATCCCATTATTTTCCCCAAATAAGTGATAGGAAATTTAGGTCAAACTATGATAATGATCACATGAAACAGCTCCAGTTTTGTTTCCATGAAGACCCGGATGTATGAAATAAGTTAGAGGCTAAAAGTGTCTTGAGAACCAAATTAAGATACACTAGTTCAAATCCCTCAATATCCGCTTTAGACAGACACCCATTAGCTGCCTGACATATTCATTCAAATCTCAATTCAGCCCTGAGCAGATTTCCTCTGGAATACTTGTGAAGCAGGGCTATGAAGAGAAATTTCTATCTCAGCACCATGTAATACACTAACACAAGAAAATAAGAATATGATAAGCAAAGTAAAATGAATAAGGGGTAATCTGCAATCATGTTGATTAACACATAATAACACAAGTTTATTCAACGGGTAAATGCAGCCCATCTAGAGGTGTGCAATGCCCACCTGTCATCATTCTGGTACTGCATGAAGTGGGCAGGGAACAGGCCCAGGGACAGGACTGTGGTCTCTATGTCGTAATCATAAAATTCCACAGTGTTTCTGATGCGACCTGGAATGTTCAGATGAAAAACAATAATATTGTTCTACTCAGAGACAGAAAAATTGCACCCTTTCCTGTGCCAAATCAATTCATATAGGCTAAGTTGCTTATATGTTCTATTTTCTAGAACAAAATGAAATGTTACAATTTTATGAATATAATATTCTCTATTGAATTTTGACAACACTAATTCATGATCTACTTTACATTGATACTGTTAAGAATTACAAGAATGGATATTCCTCTCCTTATAGCTTTTTCTATTGCTTCAGTATTCTGTGCAGATGTTTAATGCCAAATGCAAAGATATTGAAAGATATGTTGTATAACCAATGTGCGTAGTGGAATGGGTATGATCCTACCTCTTACAAACAAAAGCTAATATCATAACCACAGGTCAATGCCACAGCTGTTAGTGGTTGTGGCAAAGTCGTGGTAAATTACATCTTAGAGAAATATGTCTTAGATGCACTAGAGGATAAGTCAGTAGTATATGATTTAAAAGTGGTTGCAGATAGACCTTTTGTGCCACTTGACTTGGCACGGAGTGGATCGGTAATAGTGATATGATTTAAAAGGACTCAACAATCCTATAAAAGATAGATGTTAGTGTTACATAATGCAGACAGACTCACCAACAACCAGTTCTCTGACATCCTTCCATGCAAAGTGCGTCCTTGTCTCGTGGACAATTGTGATCCTCAGGCGTCGCTGGATACCCTGGTGCAGCATGAACACGCCCCTGGTGGGCAGGTCGTCAGAGTGGTCCACCACCACCGGCACATACCTGGACAGTTGGAGAGGTCAACGTTTTCATTTCACTAAAAAATAATCAAATGAAATGTACATCCCTCTTTTAACTCTTTTATACCTAAGGTCAAATTCCCTTTTCCAATACAAAATGACTGGTAGAGGATTGAGACACTCTCCAACAGGTAAGATATCAGATAATGTACTAGCGCTTAGCAGGTAGCATGTCTCGTCCCATATATTTTCTCTTGCTATTAGCTGGGGACCCCTTGTAAAGCGCTTTGAGCATGTTTAGTGGATATTGCCCTATATAAATGCTCCCATTTAATACGAAAAAAACTAGAGCCCCCACACACATGGAGAAGTGAATAAAATTAATTTGACTAACATGTAGAGTGTATAAAATATTACATTGTGTTATGTAATGAGATAGTTAATACCCAGGGACAATTTTTTCTCTCAGCTCAAATCCGAGGAAAGACTGGATATTCCCAGGCAACATGTGTAGAGCAGCGTTGTAAATTGTTAACAGCATACTGTCGTTTATTGAAACATTGCTGTCTGCTGAACAGTTGGAGTGTTCAGCAATCCATTGATGGCATGAGGTTCAATCACAGCCTCCATGAGTCTACAGTAGAGCAAAAGCTTTTTACATTTCTTTTCTCCCTCCAAACTGGTGAAACTAAAATAGAACAATGTTCCAAGTTGACAATGACTCCTTGATATTGTCATTTGTCTCCTTGCCTTAACAGAAACTGAGTAAAAAGATTGAATGTATTGGCCACAACTTGTTTGCTCTAGTAGTATGTCTTGCTTTCATGTGTAAATCTTTAAAAGTTTTTTTCCTTAATGGGCAATCCATTAAAATTCTTTTTTTAACAGATTTGAGTCAATTTAAGGAAAGACAAAATAGGAATTCGTTCTATCTATATGAAATTCACAAAAGCAAATAAAGCTGAAAATTTGAACACATGACAACACATTCTAATTTTTCCTATTACATTAAGTGAAAAAAAAGTAATTTACAAATATATCAGACTCCAATGTACTTTACATGTTTTTTTTTTCATTTATCTCTCTTTATTGTTCTCGATGCCAGACATATTCTTCACTTACTCTCCATTGGGCGCCAGTTCACAAATCTCAAACCAGACTAGGAGGTCACACTGGGAGTGAACTGGGCTGGTGCTGTGATGGATAAAGAACAGAAAATGGAAGAGGTTAGATGATAATACAGTCAAATTGGTTGCACACAAAATTTAGCAAAATATAACAAGAATATGTAAGACCATAGCAAAATCGGAAAGAGAGTAGACAATGCTTTGCAATCAAATCTTAAAAATTACAAGATTCATGCTGTAATAAGTTGGAATTTATTCTTAATCTAGCCTATTGAAAACATAAGAGAATGTGAATGGTGACGATAGACTTGGCAATATTCACCTATTTTATCAACCACTAGTTTACATTATAGAACAAAACTCTTTCCTATTGCTTTCACAATCTAGGAGCTGATGTATTGAATCCTTTTGTAAGGTATCATATATGTCTAAAAGTAATATTGTTTTATTTCATTGAAATGAGAAATAGAGAAAATG
This sequence comes from Scyllaea pelagica, assembly GCA_031833965.1. Classification (NCBI taxonomy): domain Eukaryota; kingdom Metazoa; phylum Mollusca; class Gastropoda; order Nudibranchia; family Scyllaeidae; genus Scyllaea; species Scyllaea pelagica. The sequence goes on from JAUEKY010262636.1 coordinate 22,760, forward strand.
GCAAAGGAATCCTGGGGTAAATCTATCCTATTAAGAAAACACTAGATAGTTCTTTGGGTTTTTTGGGTTTTTTTTCCAAATTAAATCATAAAAATTATCTCATGTGAACCAAAGAAATTAAAAAAAAAACAACACAAAAACAACTGAATGGGATATAAGTTCCTTTTTGTTGCCCAAACCATTTCTTAATTCAGCAACCCTTGCTGGTTTATAAGTAGTAATGATTCATGGTGATGTCAGAATGGTATAAATCATAAAAAGTTATATTACTATCACACGGCTGTGTTAAGTACGGGATTAAAAACAGGGGTTATAGTATAAAGAAACATAAAAAGTCAATAAGTGTAACATTTCATAAATGCTCATTGGGGTTACCATTAGTTTAGTTAAGTCATAAGCTCTTGCTCTCCTAACTACAGACCCATATACATGGTGTCCATAAGTGGCCACAGAGAGAGAGAGAGAGAGAGAGAGAGAGAGAGAGAGAGAGAGAGAGAGAGAGAGAGAGAGAGAGAGGGAGAGAG
>JAUEKY010262637.1:0-15270 GCA_031833965.1 Scyllaea pelagica
AATGTGCAATGCACAAGAAATCAATTACAAGAGTTTGAAGATGAAGACTTATTAGATAAAATGAGTATTTTACTAACGCCAACTGGATATTCAGATGGTAGCTTAAATACTGTTATACCGCCTTATCAAGAAACTTTAAAATTTTCAGGGTTTTCTTCTTTTAGTGTGGGTTCGTCTTGGGAAGTAGAAAATGACGTAGCTACAACAGATGGTTCAAGTTTTTCTAATTTGTCAAGTCTTAATACTGTATCAGTAGGAAAAAAATATAGAGCTGTATTTACAACAACAGGTGGTAGTGTTAGATTTTACTTTGGAGGAAGTGGAGATACACCTTATACTGTTGCTGCAGGAACGCATACTCTAATCGGAGTAGCAGAATCAAACAAAGTTACTTTTAGAAATTTATCTACTGCTGCATCAGTATCTAACTTTACGCTAACTGAAATACAAGAAGCCGACTTTGACTTTAGTAGAGGTTCAAGTGCTACAAGAGTAAACGAGCAAGGGCTTGTAGAAGACGTACAGATATTAAGTGGAGAGCTTGTACAAAACGGAAACTTTGAGCAGATAGGTAGTGAACTCGTTACCAATGGAGATTTCTCTGATGGAACTACAAATTGGACACCTAACACTAATGCAACTCTAAGCATTGATAGCGGCAGGTTAAAGGTAGCTATTAGTGGTGGGAGTGGTTATCCATCACAGAGTATAACTACTGAGGTTGGCAAAATATATAAAGTAACAGCAGATGCTTTTATTGGCACTTCAAGTAGATTAGCATTTTGGACGAATGCAGACTCACAATTTAGAAACTTATATGCTGATGGAAGTTATGATTTTACTTTTGTAGCTACATCTACATCAACTCAATTAAGACTTTATGTTTATGATGATGGTGCTTATGGGTTTTGGGACAACATATCAGTAAAAGAGGTCGGACAGAATTGGACGTTTGGTACGAGTTGGTCTATGGGAGATGGAGTAGCTATAAGTGATGGAAGTGCGAGTTACTTAACTGCAAGTGGGTCAAGTAGATTTACAGGTGGTAAAAAATATAGAGTTAGTCTTGAAATTGTAGAATATAATAGTGGAACAATAAGTTTACCTTTTGATGGTTCAGGTGGCAACGCAAATTATCAAAATAGTGCAGGCGTAAAAACCGCTGATATAATTATTGTAAATAACAATAGCCCTATATATATTTATTCAAGTGCTTTTAATGGTACAATAGATAACGTATCAGTTAAAGAAGTAACAGACGATACCGACTTACCAAGAATAGATTATTCACCTTATTCAGGCGCTGGCACTTGTGGTCATCTTTTGCTCGAACCACAGAGGACTAACACGTTTGTATATAGCGAAGATTACAGTCAGACTAATTGGATTAAAAGTCAAATAACTGCAACTGCTAATAGTATTGTTTCGCCTGATGGTAGCGTTAATGCTTCATTAATAACAATAACAAGCACAGTTCCTTACTTAGGTCAATTTCAAACTTTAACCACAGGAACTAATTACACAATTAGTGCTTTTGTAAAAAAAGGTACAAATAGATGGGTGAGATTAGCCTATGTTTCAAGTAGTGTTACTGCGGCTTGGTTTGATTTAGAAAATAATGTAGTGGGAAATCAAAGCGCTAATTCAGTTTCTGCAAGTATTGAAAATTACGGAAATGGTTGGTACAGAATAATTAATACTTTTACAGCACAGCAAGGGTCAGGTAATACGTTTCTTGGGCTTTCTGATGCAAATAATGGAACTTCTTCGCCAAGCGGAATTGGTAACACAATTTATGCTTGGGGATTACAAATTGAACAAGGAGATTACGCAACTTCCTACATACCAACAAACGGAACCACAGTAACTCGCTCTGCTGAAACAGCAAACAATAGCGGTAATGCTGACTTGTTTAATGATAGTGAAGGTGTGCTATATGCAGAAGTAGAAAGGTTTGATAACGATACGGAATTTACAACTATTGGAATTACTGATGGTACAAATGATAATCAAGTAAGTTTTAAATTTAGAAACTTGACAAATTATGTTTGGGGTTATGTTAAATCAGGTGGAGTAAATCAAGCTGTTATGCCATACACAGCTTCTGACCTAACTGTATTTAATAAATTAGCAATTAAGTATAAAGAAAATGATTTTTCTCTATGGTTTAACGGAGTACAAGTTTTAACAGAAACAAGTGGAATTGTACCCACAGGTCTTAATCAATTATCTTTTGAAGTTGGTAGTGGTTCTGAACAATTTATAGGTAAAACAAAAGCACTTGCAGTATTTAAAGAAGCATTAAGTAATAACGACCTTGAATTACTAACTGGTGAAGGATATAACTCATTTGCAGCTCTTGCAGCAGCGTTTAATTATAATGTAATATAATGGCAAATCCAAGTATACAATTAGGAACAAATAGCAACTGGGCAGTTAAAGAAGATAAGTTATTAGCTTATAAAGAATATAACGATTATTTCTTTAACAAAGAGTTTGACTTTTCAAGGGGTACGTCTGCAACCTATGTAGCTAAAGATGGCTTGATCAAGACAGCAGGTATTCAACCTAACATAGTAAACAATGGAGATTTTAGTGAGATAGGGTCAGAGCTTGTTACTAATGGTAGCTTTGAAACGGATAGCGATTGGGCTAAAGATAGTGGTTGGAGTATTGAAAATGGAAAAGCGGTTTGCGATGGTGTAGGTATTAACAGTTTACAACAAAGTGGTATAACTACAACAGGTAAAATTTACAAGTTATCTTTTGACGTATTAGATAGTAATAACTTTAATTTCCTTGTTATTAGTACAAATTTTGCAGACACTTATGTAGATGCTGACTCAAATAATTCGGTTGTAATTGGTACAAATACATTTTACATAAAACCTACCAATGGTACAGGCATAAGATTTAGAGTTGCAAATGGTGCTACACTATCAATAGACAACGTATCAGTAAAGGAAGTAGGGCAGAATTGGACTGTTACAAATGAAGATGCAAATAACTATGTAGAGTTTGACCAAGGCGAGGGTACTGTAAGATTAAAGTTTTTAAATACTTCTCCTTTGACTACTTTATCTTCTGACACACAGTATTTAAGTGGCAAAACATATAAATTAACAGTAGACGTAAAAGAAGTAGTTAGTGGTAGTGTTAAAATAGATGCAGCAGGTGTAAGTCAAACTTATAATTCAGTAGGTGTACATGAAGCTATTATTGAGCCAACAGGCAACGCCACAATTAATTTTTATAGAGCCACTTCTAATGTAGATATAACTTTAAATAGTGTTTCTCTACAAGAAATACAAACAGACACACCAAGAATAGACTTTACTAATGACACTAAAGGGCATCTACTCTTAGAGCCAATTAGCACTAACCAAATAATTCACTCTAATGGTTTTGATGACTCGTCTTGGCAAAAAACAGGTGTTAATGTTACAGCTAATGCAGGTATATCTCCTGATGGAACTAACAACGCTTATTTAATTGAAGCACAAAGCAGCACAAGTAACCATAGAACAAGAGTAACAGGTGCACCAAATAATACTGTAAGTGTATCAATCTTTGCAAAAAAAGGAACTACTGATTATGCTTATTTTTTCTGCGGAGGCGGCTCAAAACATTTTGCTGCTATTTTTGATTTATCTGATGGCTCTGTGACAGACACAAATATTCAGGCAAGTGGGACAATTTTAACATCTACATCTTCTATAAGTTTAGGTAATGGTTGGTACAGATTACAAGTGTCAGGTTCTTTTACAACACCACCTGCAAATCGTATAGGAATTGTACCTTACTATCAATCTACTATTGTTGGTACTCCTGACACAGGTTGGTTAGGTAATGGCGAGAGTATATACATATATGGTGCTATGGAAGAAAATAATTCTTACCCCACAAGTTACATACCCACCACAGATGCGACTTCTACTCGTAATGCAGACGTATGCAATAATAGTGGCTCTGCACAAGACTTTAATTCAGAAGAAGGAGTATTGTATGCGGAGATTGCAGCTTTGGCTAACGATGGTACTTCAAGAAGGATTACTTTGTGTGATGGCACGATTTCAAATAGAGTATCTTTAGAGTTTGATGAAATAAGCAATAATATTAAAGCGTTTATATCTTCAAATAATATAAGTCAAATTTTAGAATATACCACAAGCAACATAATACAGTTCAATAAAATAGCCATTAAATATAAGTTGAATGATATGAGTATTTTTTTAAATGGTAATGAAGTTGCTTCAGATTTAAGTGGTAATATGCCTATTGATTTAACTGAATTAAATTTTGATGGTGGTACAGGTGGTAATGATTTCTACGGAAAAGTAAGAAACGTACAAGTATTTACAGAAGCTCTTACAGACGCTGAATTACAAGAATTAACTAGTTAATTATGAAATATATATTTAAGAAATACGAATTTGATAATCAAAGTCAAGGCCAAAGTGCTATTGATGCTTTACCTTCTGTTGAAGATGAAGATGGAAATAAACAACCTTCTCATCATCATAGTGTAGTTGATCTTGGTTACTTATGGACTACTGAACCTACATATAATGAAGAAGGTGAAGTAGAAACTGAAGGAGTTAAATCTGATAAATACTCTGTAGATGTACTTTGGAAAGCTAGTCAAATAACAGAATTTGATGAAGAAGGTAATGGATCTATAGTATATCCTGATGGTTGGGAAAGTAAAGAAATTACTGTAGAAGGTAATGGTGTTCATACATTTGCTGGTCTAAATTTTAACGAGTAATACTATGGCTGCTAAATTAGATAAAAGTAAACTTAAATGTAATAAGCCTAGAAAAACACCAGGTCATAAAACTAAATCACATGTAGTAAAAGCTTGTGAAGGTGGTAAAGAAAAGATAATTAGATTTGGTCAGCAAGGTGTAACTACTGCAGGTAAAAAGCAGGATAAAAAATCAAAAGCACGTAGAGCTAGTTTTAAAGCTCGCCACGCAAAGAATATTAAAAAAGGTAAAATGTCTGCCGCTTACTGGGCTGACAAAGTAAAATGGTAATTATGGAAAAAGGACACTTTGGAGAATACACTGGTAACGCTAGACATTCACGTACCCCAGTAACAAGAAAAAATTATGTATCATCTGTGAAAGATGACGCTGCTCATATTGATTATTTGAAGCGTGATGTTAAATACGATGCTAAGCATGGTGGCAGCGACAAGCAAATGACAGATGATGAAAAGCATATTTCAAAACTAGCAGGAGATATGAAGTATGATAAAAAACACCATGGTTCGCCTGCTAAAGCTCATTGTTATAAATAATGAAATCACAAGGTTTAGGTGACGACATAGCTAAGTTTACTAAGGCTACTGGTATTAAAACGGTAGTTGATAAAGTGTCTGAGGGTTTAAACATAAATTGTGGTTGTAATAACAGGCAAGAGTGGTTCAACAAAAAATTTCCATATAGATACTAATGGCTTTTAAAATAAAACCTCCATATAGTTTAGATAATACTCCAATATATCATGTTGATATGGAAGATGGTGTTTTAGGTAAAGCTAATAACAATGGTACTATAATTATAAACCAAGATGTATCACCTGCTAAAATGCATGAAGTCATAGCGCATGAGCGTGTGCACATTGATCAAATGCGTAGAGGTGATCTTGATTATGACGATAAAAATGTATACTGGAAAGGTAAGATAATACCAAGATCAAGTATAAGAGAAGGAGCTAGCCATTTACCATGGGAAGCTGAAGCGTATAGAAAATCTAAAAAATAAATAAAACAAGTGATAATATTAGTATAACAATTCAATCTAATATTATGAAAAATTTATTTTTAGCACTATTATTTAATTTAATTACATTTACATCTTTTAGCCAAGACAGTTTTAAAGGTTGGTGGGAGTGTAAAGTTTCTGAATATATAACTATTATACACACTGGAGAATATGGTGTTTCACGGGTTATGAATTATAACCCATTTAATGATAGTTATGTAGAAGAAAAAATAGTAAAGAAAAACAAAAATACTTTTATAACAACTATATTCAATCCTGAAAATGGTTACTTTGTTAAAATAAAGTATAAACTAAAAGATAAAGATAATTTAATTTGTAAGTATAGTGGAGATTATAATGAAACGCTACATCTCACTAGGTACAAATTTGATTTTTTAAATAATAAATTAAAGAAATAAAACAATGCCGTACGATAGTCGAATGAAAAAGAAAGGCTCTTCATGTATGCAAATGAAAGACTACAAAGGAAAACCATCAGGATTAATGATGGAAGGTTCTGTAGCTCACCAGGAGTCTGCAAAGCAAGAGAAAAAAGATTTAATGAAAGATATGCCTGTTGATGGAAAAGCGTCAGCACTGGAAATGTCACCACTAAATGACAATCATGATATTGATCCTAAAACTGGTAAAAGAGTAGATGAGTTTGGTACTCCAATTCCTGAAGGATTCGTAAGTAGTATGGGAGAAAACTACGATGATGAAAGCGCTTCTAATTTTTATGCCGACAGACAAAGAAGAGCTGATGAAGCTTTAAACATAGCTCAAAACATGTTAACTGGAGGTGCTTCGGCTAATTTAGGTGCTATATCTACAGACTATCCAAGTGCAGCTCAAGAAATAGTTGGGCGTAATTATGATGAAAAAGGACAGTATAGAGATTTTAGCACGGAAAGAACTCAAGCAAACATTGACAGACTACGTGAATTAAACAGAGTAAACCCGCAAGCTGCGTTTGACGAGATTAGCGCGCGAACTAGAAATTTAGGTTATAGTATAGGTGAAAAGGCTGACGATTGGAAAATGCAGGTAGATCCTCTTAATCAATACGAAGGAATGAGATCAGGTTGGAGAAATAAAAAAAGAAAAAATTTAGGAGCTCCAGGTCAAACCCTATATCAAAAAATGATGGCTAAAAGAAATCAAAGCTAAATGAAAAAACTTTTAAGTCTTTTAACTGGCGGTTTAATTAAAGACGTAGGTAATGTAATTGATAAACTTACAACTACAGATGAAGAAAGATTAGCTGCTAAACAAAAGATTCAAGAGTTATTAGAAAAAGCAGATCAAGACGCGCAGACTCAAATTACTGAACGCTGGAAACTTGATATGCAATCAGATTCATTTTTATCAAAGAACATACGCCCGCTAGTGTTAATATATCTTACTGTTATATTTACGGCATTAGCATTTTTCGATGGTAACATTGGTGGGTTTAAAGTAGCTGAAGAATATATCCCAATATTTCAGTCACTATTAATTACAGTATACGGCGCTTATTTTGTAGGTCGTACTTGGGAAAAATCAAAGAAAAGTAAACAAGAATAAAATTAAATCAAATGCATAAAGTTAATAAAATTGATGATCAAGAATTAAAGACTATTGTTGATCAACAAAAACAATTAAATGATATATTACTTCAAATTGGAGGTTTAGAAACTCAGAAACATAGTTTGCTACATCGTATTAAAAACGTAAATGAAGGTATAGAAGAAACTAAAAAAAGTCTAGAAGAAAAGTACGGTACTATTAATATTAACTTAGAAGATGGTACGTATACTGAAATTAAAAAAGAAGATGAATAACGTTATAAGAAAAATCAGCATTGGTTCTGATTATAAAAATGATGCTATGCATTATTCTTTAGGTCAAGAGGTATACGGCGGTCATAATATTAATAGTATTTTATTTGATGAGCTAGACAACTCTTACAACATTTACATTAAAAAAAACGACGAGGTAATGCCATGGAAAAAGTTTAATTCTAATATGGCTATATCTGTTGAGTACGATTTGAAGTATTAATGAAAAGCTTATATGACTTTATAGTAAAACCATTAGGTGAAACTTATGATAATACTATAAACATAGACGATACTAAACTAATATTAAACAACAATGTAGAAAGCTTTAAGTTTGTAAATAACTATGCTGAAGTTATATCTACACCTTTAATGTTGGAAACACCTGTAAATGTTGGTGATATAATATTAGTACATCATAACGTTTTTAGAAGATGGTATGATATGAAAGGTAAACAAAAAAATGGTAGAGCTTTTTTTGTTGATGATCTTTATTTTGTTTCTATAGATCAAGTATATTTATATAAAAACAAAAATGGATTTAATCCTTTTGGTGATAGATGTTTTGTAAAGCCAATTAAAAGTAAAAACGTTTTAGATAACGAAAAAGAACAAAGCCTTGTAGGTATACTAAAAATAGGTAATAGTTCGTTAGAAGCGCTAGGAATAAACCAGGGAGACCTTGTTGGTTTCAAACCAAACAGTGAGTTTGATTTTTTAATAAATAAAGAGCGCTTATATTGTATGAAATCAAATGATATAGTTTTGAAGTATGAACGTAAAGGAGACGAAGAGGAGTATAATCCGAGCTGGGCAGAAAGCAGTTGAAGAACTTATTAAAGTTGCAGAAGAAGCTATTGTAGAATCAAATGATGATCTTGCAGCTGATAGACTTAAGAACGCTGCTGCTACTAAAAAACTAGCTATCTTTGACGCGTTTGAAATACTTACTCGTATCGAGGAAGAAAAAGCAATGCTTGAAGGAGACAGGCAAGAAACAAAAGCTAAATCATTTAAGGGCTTTGCAGAAGGTAGATCTAAATGAGTTATACGCAAACACTTTATGAAGTACTGCCTGATTATATAAGCAAGAAAGTTATTACTAAAAAAAACAGACACAAACAGTGGAAGTACGGTTATGACAAAGATAGTGATGTTATAGTTATTAGTAAGACTGGTCAAATAGGTGAAGTATATAATATACAAAATTTAAAAATAGCTTTACCAAAAAAAAATAACTCTTATGAGTTTGAAAAAAATACTTGGAGTAAAATTGATTATCCAAAAGAATTAGACAAAATTAAAAGTGTATTTGAGTGGAATCAAAAGCCAGAGTATTTTAAAGAAAAATATTATGATTACATTGATGAGGAGTTTAAAAGACGTGATGAAGGTTTTTGGTTCATTAATAAAAATAAGCCTACTTACCTTACTGGTTCTCATTACATGTACTTGCAGTGGTCTAAAATTGACGTTGGTGCCGCTGAATTTAGAGAATCAAACAGATTATTTTTTATATTCTGGGAAGCGTGCAAAGCCGATCAAAGATGTTATGGTATGTGCTATCTCAAAAACAGACGCTCTGGTTTTTCATTCATGGCGTCAGGAGAGTTGGTTAATCAAGCAACAATATCTTCCGATTCACGGTTTGGGATATTGTCCAAATCTGGAGCCGATGCTAAAAAAATGTTCACAGATAAGGTTGTACCGATATCCGTCAATTATCCGTTTTTCTTTAAACCGATACAAGACGGAATGGATCGACCAAAAACCGAACTGGCGTATAGAGTACCCGCATCAAAACTCACAAGAAAAAAGCTTGATCAAGGCCAAGGGCCGGAGGAGCTCGAAGGGCTCGACACCACAATCGACTGGAAAAACACGGGAGACAACTCGTACGACGGGGAGAAATTAAAACTTCTAGCACACGATGAAAGTGGTAAATGGGAAAGACCTGACAATATATTAAATAACTGGCGAGTTACAAAAACAACTCTTAGATTAGGTTCTAGAATTGTAGGTAAATGTATGATGGGCTCGACCTCAAACTCATTAGATAAAGGTGGAGCAAATTTTAAAAAATTATACGAAGATTCAGACGTTACTAAACGAAACCGCAATGGACAGACTAGCTCGGGATTATATAGTTTGTTCATACCTATGGAATGGAACTACGAAGGGTTCATTGATTCTTTTGGACACTCTGTATTCGATACACCAGAAGAACCGGTTGAAGGGCCGTATGGAGAGGTTATCGACCAAGGTGTTATAGAGCATTGGCAAAATGAAGTTGATGGTCTTAAAAATGATCAAGACGGTTTAAATGAATATTATAGGCAGTTTCCTCGTACAGAGCAACACGCGTTTAGAGATGAAGCAAAAGAGTCTTTATTTAATCTAAGTAAGATTTACGAGCAAATAGATTATAACGAAGATTTAAATAACTCTGGCTATATAACAAAAGGTTCTTTTAGATGGGCTGGTGGTATAAAAGATACATTAGTAGAATTTACTCCTAATGATAATGGTAGATTTTTAGTATCATGGGTTCCACCACTGCATTTACAAAATAAAGTTTTATTAAAAAACAATATTAAGTTTCCTGGCAACGAACACATTGGAGCATTTGGTTGTGACTCTTATGATATATCAGGAACTGTAGACGGTAAAGGATCTAAAGGTTCTTTACACGGATTAACAAAGTTTAGCATGGAAGACGCTCCTGCTAATATGTTTTTTTTAGAATATATAGCTAGACCTCAAACAGCTGAAATGTTTTTTGAAGATGTATTAATGGCATTGCATTTTTATGGCATGCCAATACTAGCAGAAAACAATAAACCTCGATTGTTATACTATTTAAAACGTAGAGGTTATAGAAGATTTTCAATTAATAGACCAGATAAAGTTTACAATAAACTTTCAGTGTCTGAAAAAGAAATAGGTGGTATACCTAATTCAAGTGAAGATATTAAACAAGCACACGCTGCTGCTATAGAATCTTATATAGAAGATTATGTAGGTGCAGGGCAAAATGGATATGGTAATATTTATTTTCAAAGAACATTAGAAGACTGGGCTAAATTTAATATAAATAATAGAACAAAGTACGATGCATCTATTAGTTCTGGCTTAGCTATAATGGCTTGTAATAAAAACAAATATACACCAATACATAAAATTCAAAATCAACCTGTTAATTTATCTTTTGGTAAATATGATAACACTGGTAGCATTTCAAAAATAATAAAATAAATGGTTTATACTAACGTTAATAGTTCCTTTCCAAGCCAGGTGGTACCTGATGCAGAAAAGAATACTTTAGACTACGGATTTCAAGTAGGTAGAGCTATTGAAAACGAATGGTTTAGAGGTGATCGAGGGTTAGGAGCTGGCGGTCGTTTTGGAAACAACTGGCAAGATTTTCATAGATTAAGATTATACGCTAGAGGTGAGCAGTCTGTGGCTAAGTATAAAGATGAATTATCTATAAATGGTGACTTATCTTATTTAAATTTAGACTGGAAACCAGTTGCTGTATTATCTAAGTTTGTAGATATTGTTGTAAACGGTATGACAGATAAAGGTTATGAAATAAAATCTTTTGCTTCAGATCCATACTCATTAAAACAACGTACAGATTACGCTAGCGGTATAATGCGTGATATGAATTCTAAAAAATTATTAACCTCTATAAAAGATAATTTAGGAGTTGATCTTTTTAACACATCAGATCCAGGTAATCTACCAGAAAGTAAAGAAGAATTAGATTTATATCTTCAATTAAACTATAAACAAAGTATAGAAATAGCTGAAGAAGAAGCTATATCAACTGTTTTAGATTACAATAGATATGAAGAAATAAAAAAGAGATTAGCTTATGACTTAACTGTACTTGGTATATCATGTGTAAAAACTAATTTTAATCTAGCAAATGGTGTTACAGTAGAATATGTAGATCCTGCTAATTTAGTTTATTCCTATACAGAAGACCCTAACTTTGAAGATATTTATTATGTTGGTGAAGTAAAAAGTGTAAGCTTAGAAGAAGTTAAAAAGCAATTCCCATATTTAACTGATGCTGAGCTTGAAGAAATACAAAAATATCCTGGTGATTCTAATTACACTAGAAATTACTGGGCTCAAGATGACACCTATAATAATGTACAAGTTTTATATTTTGAATACAAAACATATAATAATCAAGTATTTAAAATAAAAGAAACAGATCAAGGTTTATTAAAAGCTTTAGAAAAGCCAGGTGATTTTAACCCACCTATAAATGATAACTTTGAAAGAGTACATAGAGCTATTGAAGTTTTATATAGTGGCGCTAAAATACTTGGTCAAGAAAAAATGTTAAAGTGGGAGTTGTCTGAAAATATGACAAGGCCTTACAGCAACCAGACTAAAGTAGAAATGAACTATGTAATATCTGCACCACGTATGTACAAAGGGCGTATTGAAAGCTTAGTAAGTAAGTGTATTGGTTTTGCAGATATGATACAAATTACGCATTTAAAAATACAACAGGTTTTAGCCCGTATGGTTCCAGATGGTGTGTTTGTAGATGTTGACGGTTTAGCTGAAGTTGATTTAGGCAACGGCACTAATTATAATCCGCAAGAAGCTTTAAACATGTACTTCCAAACTGGTAGTATTGTTGGTAGATCTAAGACTATAGATGGCGATATGAATCCAGGTAAAGTACCTGTTCAAGAATTAAAGTCGTCGTCAGGTATGCAAAAAGTACAAGCTTTAATTCAAACGTATCAATATTATTTGCAAATGATACGTGACGTGACCGGATTAAATGAAGCTCGTGATGGTAGTCAACCAACAAAAGATGCTTTGGTAGGTTTACAAAAACTAGCGGCAGCCGCGTCCAACACAGCTACAAAACACATATTACAATCTCTTATGTATTTAACCGTTAGATCTTGTGAAAATATAAGCTTAAGAATAAATGATATGTTAAACTATCCTTTAACTAAAGCTTCTTTATTAAATTCTATAAACTCATTTAATGTGGCTACTTTAAATGAAATACAAGATTTAAGTATGCATGAGTTTGGTATATTCTTAGAGTTAGAACCAGAAGAAGAGCAAAAGCAAATATTAGAAAAGAATATTCAAATAGCTTTACAAGCTGGCCAAATAGGTTTAGAAGACGCTATAGATATTAGACAGATAACAAATATAAAACTTGCTAATCAATATCTTAAACTAAGCCAAAAAAGAAAAAGAGAAAGAGACCAGCAGGCGCAGCAAGCTAATATACAAGCTCAAGCTCAAGCTAACGCTCAATCAGCTGAGCAAGCTGCTTTAGCTGAATTACAAAAGCAACAAGCTTTAACTCAAGAAAAAGTAAACTTAGAGCAAGCTAAATCTCAGTTTGAAATACAGCGTATGCAAACAGAAGCTTCAATTAAAAAACAATTGATGGCTGAAGAGTTTAACTATAACATACAACTTGCACAAGCTAAAGCTGGCGTAGAAAAAGAAAAAGAAAAAGAAATTGAAGATCGTAAAGATGAACGTGCTAGAATTATAGGTACGCAACAATCTGAAATGATATCACAAAGACAAAATGATGAATTACCAAAAAACTTTGAGTCAGCTGGTAATGATGCACTTGGAGGATTTGGACTAGAGCAGTTTGAACCTCGTTAAAAAACTTTTAATTATTTAATTATATTATATTATGGCAGAAGAAAATGCAACCCAAGAGGTTAAAAATGAAGGCGAGTTTTCTTTAAAAGGTAAGAAAACTAAACCTAAAAACTTAGGTAAAAACACAACAGAACCTGTTAAAGTAGATTTATCTAAACTTGAGAAAAAAGAAACTCAAGATCAAAATGTAGTTAAAATAGATTTAACAGAAAAAAAGGAAGAAGATGCCGTTCAAGCACAAGAGACAAATGATAGCGATGTTGTTGTCGAAGAACCAAAAGACAGTAGCGACAGCGAAAGAGTGGTTGAAGAAATACGGGCCACCGAAGAAGAAGTAGAATCTCCTTTAACTTTGATTGAAGAAGATCCTGTTGAAACAAAGGTAGAAGAGCAAAAACAAGTTGTTGAAGAAACAAAAGAAGTTCAGCAGCCAGCAAAACAACTACCTGAAAATATTGAAAAGCTAGTTTCATTTATGGAAGAAACTGGTGGTACAGTCGAAGATTATGTTCGATTAAATGCAGATTACTCCAATGTAGATAACAATACATTGATTAGAGAATATTATAAACAAACTCGTCCGCACTTAGATTATGAAGATATAAATCTATTATTAGAAGATTATTCATATGATGAAGAGTTAGACGAAGAAAAAGATATACGCAAAAAGAAAATAGCGTATAAAGAAGAAGTTGGAAAAGCCAAAAACTTTTTAGAGGGATTGAAAGACAAGTATTACGATGAGATCAAGTTGAGACCAGGCGTAAATCAAGACCAACAAAAAGCTATGGATTTTTTCAATAGATATAACGAAGAGCAGAAAAGTGTAAAGCAAATGCATGAAGATTTTGTTAGTCGTACTAAAAGTTTTTTAACTGATGATTTCAAAGGTTTTGATTTCAATGTTGGAGACAAAAAATTTAGATACGGAGTTAAAAATCCACCGCAGATAGCTAATGATCAAGCTGATATTACTAATTTTATTGGGACGTTCCTAGATAAAGAAAATAAAATATCAGATCTTTCAGGTTATCATAAAGCTTTATATGCCGCTAGAAATGCTGATACTATTGCTAGTCATTTTTATGAACAAGGAAAAGCTGATGCTGTTAAACAGGTTATGGCTAAATCGAAAAATATATCGACAGAAGCTAGACCTACAGTTTCAGGTGATGTTTATGTAAAAGGATTTAAAGTAAAAGCTGTTAGTGGTGCTGATTCTTCAAGGCTTAAAATAAAAACAAAAAGATTTAATAAATAAAAATTTAAAAAATGGCTTTAATACCACAATTTGGAAAGATAGTTCCAACTCAAAAGCAAGAAGCTTTACAGTCAAACTATCTACAATGGACAGATGCAGCTGCCGCTGATTTCGTCGATTTCTCTCAACAGTATCTCCCTGAGATCTATGAGCAAGAAGTAGAGCGATATGGCAACAGAACGCTATCTGGCTTTTTACGTATGGTCGGAGCAGAAATGCCTATGACTTCTGATCAAGTTATTTGGTCTGAACAAAACCGACTACACATTGCGTATGACAACTGTACTCTTCCTACAAGTACAACTATCAACGTTAACCCTACTGCAGCTGCGGATATTTTTAACGTAATTTCTCCGAGATCTACCGTAGTTGTTATGGATGATTTTGGAGCTGAGGCTAAGTGTTTAGTTACAGAATCTAACACAACAACTGGCATTATTACTGTCGCTCCTTATACATCTGCAACTCTTTCAACTGCTGATTCAGGTCTTACTGGAAATTTAAAAGTGTTTGTTTATGGTTCTGAATTTAAAAAAGGATCAGTTACACCTAATTATGATGTGGCTGCTCCTGGCGAAGGACTTGTAAGTGTTGACCCTGTATTGCAACAATATTCTAACTTACCTATTATCATTAGAAGCAAATATACTGTTAACGGTTCTGACACTGCTCAGATCGGTTGGGTAGAAGTTGCTACTGAAGATGGTACTTCTGGATATCTATGGTATCTAAAAGCTGAGTCTGA
>JAUEKY010262748.1:0-15246 GCA_031833965.1 Scyllaea pelagica
AGAGAAATTCCGTCTCAATTTGAGTCGGCCCTACACTGTAATGGTAAAAGGGTACTGGATAATGAAATGAAATGAAACTCCTGCTGTCCACACCAACGATTACTAAGACTAACACATAAACAAATATTAACTATTAAGCAAGAGACGGTTTCGTAACTCAGCTGACATGAACTCCCGAAAGGGACGTCTTATCACTAAACCAACCATACAGGCCCACTAACACCCTTATCTGTCACCCCAGCACAGACGAGGTAACGCCTCTGTTTCCTGTGAATTGATCCTATGACCTAAGTCCCAAATTTAAAATGTCCAGGACAGTTCCATTTAGCACACTCGACAGTCCGAAAATAAATAAATTCTTATTACTGATATGGAAGCACCATAATTTGTAAAAAAAATTTGTACTTCTATGTGGCCTATATTATGATTCTTCAGTTGGGTATAAGTCGCATAGTCTTCAATTTTGCTTCTTTTTAAAACATTGCATCGAATCTCCATCAGAGACATCTTTGACAACCTTATGCTTTGCCGTGGTCGGCAGCTATCTATTATCATGGAATAAAGGCAAACTCAAGATGCTCCATATTAACCGTATTCTTTAGACCACCAATTTCTACATAACGCCTATTTTTCCATAATATGAGCTCCCCGAGACAGGATGACGTGTGTCTTCTGTTTGTCTTTTCTCTCTTTTTTTCAAGCTTGAAGCATGAACTCGAGGCAGATGTGGGACATAGGTCAGAGAGGAGAAAGGAACTCGTAGGGTGTGTGGACATGGGGATAAGGTCAACAGGCATACACTTCAGTATGAAGTGGCAAGAGAGACTATGATTTTGCAGTTCTTATAGGGCTGGCACTCATTGCCGTCTCTCATGAACATACGGATTCCATCCTCACCAAGGAAAGCTATGACGTTTCAGACCTGACCTCAACCACGACACACCTAAGCTGGTTGAGTAACGGGTCAGATATGACTGGACACTGGCTAAGGGTCAAGGGTCCAGTTTAACTCTATTCAAGACCAACTTTATGTTGGCTCGATGCCATAGAAACAATAACTAAAGAAATCTGTTATCAGCACTTCCGGATTCTGGGTTAAAGGGTTAAGAATACAAAAGCTTAAGCTTGTGACAGCTTCCCCAATTAGATAGCTCCCCTTTGACAGGCGTGAGTCCCATACCCCTGGACAAGATAAAACCAGCTGCTATTGTACAGCAGATACGTTCTTTCTTAAGCACCAGCCTTATACTTATACTTATAGGTACCTCGCTCTTACTCCTGCCTGGACTACCAGGACACCACGCCTTGTGGTGCAGGTAGGTCTATTGGAGAATGAGCGATTTCCTGTACTATGACCTAAGCAGAGAGTGGCAGTGAGGCGGTGACAAGGGTTCAGATCAACTCAAAACAACATTATTAATTTTTCTATCTAAAAAGGCATCCTACTGTGCTTGCACCATTTCATCGTGGCTTTCATCATCATTGTTACACTGTACTACCAGTACCTGCTGCTCCATTTCTACATCCCCAATCAGCTATTCTGGAACAGGCTTCAACCATCTCCTCAACAATTACAATAAATGCCAATGGTCTCTGAGGCATTTTGTTTTGTTTTTTCTCATGTTATCTTTCATTAAGTCTTTAGATCACTGTATACACTGTTTGCTCATACCACTGCCCACAGGGAATAGTCAGATGATGATAAAAGGCCTGGAAAATACAAATTGGGTAAATGTTTTTCTCTGTAAAAGATAATTAAATAATTCATTGAGACTTGTTGGAATATATTTTTTGCCCAACTATCCACATTTATTTTACCAACAGAATTCTAAGATTTTGAAAATAAGACAAAAATTAAAGAAAAAAAATAGCAAAACATCGCTTGCTAAAGGATATTTATTTAAAACATGTGAATTTCTCAATTCAGAATTTGTTTGTTCAGGTAACAATATCATGCGAAAAGACATTAGTAATGAGAAAATGAACAAAACTAAATGGACGGATTATTTGCAATACAATTAAGCATACTGCCCCAAAGAGAATAATAAAAAGTATGGAAATCAAGAGAAGGTTTTACTGCCGCCTTATACAGCTGAATTGTTTGACATAGATATCACAGAAGGTTAGAAGTATCCTATGCTTGTAAAAGTAAAAATCAACCTTACCACTTATCCAAAGTATGACAATTCATTTGAATCAACCAATGAAAAGCTAAAGACACACAAAGGTAATACTGATGAGTTACATGCATCATTCAAGCAGTACCATTTTCACACTCCAAACATTTCTTCCCAAGCATTCTTTTTCATTCACAGCAAGCAAGCAATGGAGTGAATAATAAAAATGATTTTTGTATTGAAGTGTGATGAGTGTAAAGATCAAGATATCTTTTTGTGGTTTGGAATCAAATGAAAATATTAGATGACATACAATATTACAAAACAGACAGACAGCCCTTATCTCATTCCTTTCTGTGGCCTGTCAGTTTCCTTCTTCATTTTTACGTTTTTTGGTCTCCAGTTGACAACAAAAGAAAATTCACTCTTTTTTCAGATCTTTCATTAGTTAACTCAATTAGTGGCAATTCATTTGTCCATCCAATTCTGAGTCTAATCCAGAAAAAATACAGTCACAGTAGTTTCACTCTATGTCTAATCTTGAAGCTCATTCAAATCCCTTATTCTGACACCACACATAACTTGTCAGCCTACCATTCTATTCTTCATTTACCTTCTTAACAAAAGCCAAATCTTAAATCACACATTTGAGCAGGTGAATAAATTACTCAGGGAATGATTTTGTAAAGTAAAAAATGTAAACTTATGAAATACATCTATGATCTCAGGGTTTTTTACATCAGGTTTGATTGTAAAAAAGGAGAGGGAAACCTGAAAATATCCAGTTTGCTTTTACTCTTATTTAGTTCATTTCAAAGTTTATACAATCTTGATATACAATGAAACACATTAAAGCCAAAATTGAAGGGACCAGAGTCTTTATTTTGCTGTAAGGATAGTTCGGTTCAGAAATACAAAGTTTCTTAAAATAAGAGTTAATGAGCAGCCCAAAAAAAATTTTTTAATTGTTTACGGGCCTTTGTTTTTTTTTGTTTTTTTTTTTTTTTTAGCTTTTTTCAGTTTAAACATGATTATCTGTAATTTATCATTTCATTATGGTAACCAGCATCAATTTTCTTTCTCAAATCAAGAACGCTTTCATGACATACTGGCTTTCATGGGGTAGAATGTAATGATTCAAATTTGTTGAACTAAGAAAGTTCAATCCCTTTGCTTTCTTTCCTCAGATCTCATGACACAAGACACAAGACCAAAGCAATGAGGTTACAAAAGGAAAAGGGTCTAAAAAAACATTACAACAAAATAAAAAGTAAGATCTAATGTAATCTTAAGAGGAGACTTGGTGGCCCTAAAAACAAATCCCCCAGGCCACAAATAAACCGTCCTTCCCCCTTCCCCCCCCCCCCCCCCCCCAAACATCCTTCCAACAACCAAACCCATGCAATACCCTCCCCCCCCCTTCCTCCCCCAAACCCACACACACAAGAACATTTACCCACAAACACATATACCATACGAGTCCACACTGCAGGATTAATTGTGTTCATTGTCCTAGTCAGTCTTTTCCAATCCCAGTAGCCTTCTCACCAATGCAACCAAATTGGCTAAGCTTCTAGCTACCTCAAACAGCTGATTGTCTGCATCAGATGACAATATGGAAAGCCCATTTGCTGCATATAGACAATACTTCCTCTTCCAGACAGTCAAAGAGTAGCAAAGCTTTAAAGACTAAAATCAACACAGACCAGGTCAGCAGTCATTGCAGTAAGCCATCTATACTGGCATCTTTACGTTTCCTGCAAAAGATTAAAAAGACACAAAAATAGCAATTGTCCCAATATCATACTATATTGATCTATTATATGTTCAAGTTATTCCTATTTTAACATTTTGCAATGATAATAACAATAAACAGAGATATATGTTAGAGTTATTGCATTTAAAAACCTCAAAGCTGACACCCCATTTAAGAATCAACATCTGTTATCGGAAGATCATCTATCATATGTTCAAATTATTCCCCTTTTTACATATTACAATGGTTACAACAATTAACAACAGAAAACAAATGCTGTGAGATATAGTATTTGTAAACCTCAGAGCTGATACTTATATTTAAGAGTCACCTCTTTTATTGAAGGGCTGCATCCAATATATGAAGATAAACAAAATGCACCAACAGACAAATTTCACACAAAAACATATTTTGTAACACAGGAAAAGAAAAAATCATGTCATTTTCTGTTAATAACTCAAAAGTTTTAATATTGGAAAAGAAACTTGCCCTTACTTTTTGGAACTTTTAGGTCTATTCCCTGCAGTCTTGGGCCGACTGGACTTGTTGCCTTTGGCTGACTTGGGTTTCATAGCTTCCAGCTCTCCCTCTTTAGTATAGGCCAGATACACATGACTCAGGTCTACACCATTGCTCTGAATAAAGAGACAATTGAACGCAGCATTAACAAGGTGTTCACAATCCACAACGCTGTCTCTTTCTTTCAAAGCCTTTACTAACTGTTATGCATAAAATGGTAGATCAATATCTTGTACTTAACATTATATGTAAAAAAAAAATTTTAACCCAAAACTTGTAGATATCAGGAAAATTCAACCAACATCAAACGGAGCATTGACTGAGGAGTTTTTACTGAAATTCAAAATGTAAAGAATAAGCATTCAGTAGCAAAGAAGAGATAAAGGAAAAAGGTGATTTGAAAATATCACTGTTATTTAGCTGCATTGCTGTTATTCCCTGGACCTTGAAGATAGTATTTTCACTGTCAATTAGAAGAATATCTATATGAAATTAAGCAAATTTCAAAATGCAGATTCTCAGCATAGGCTGTGTCTTACTTTGTCATTCTCCTTCTCCGGCTGAGGTGTTTGTTTTCTCATGTTGTTGCCAGTGTAAGCCACACACCGGAGCTGCCACTCTCCAATGTCATCATTCCATTGTACGTTCTGTTCTATCATATCCTGGCAAATTCAAACATAACCATTTACTACACTTATTAAGTTCAAAAATGAAAAGTGCTTTACATGACCTCAATTTTTCTAAAGCAAAACGAATTATCATTTGTTATTTCGCCTCATCTATCGCATACTATTGCCTTCTAAATTGTTAAACAAAAAAATAATAATAAACCAGAGCAGTTACATAGATTTATGAAAGATCACACTAAATTGGTTAAATTAGTCAAATAATTCATAATACAACATTTATTAAAACAGCAGTAACAAGAGGAGAAAAATGGGAAAAGGGTGAGGAGGGGGAAATATTTTCTATGCTTCCTCTAACCTCTATATGGATACATTGAAAACTTTATTGAACACAACCAAGGTAAAAAAAGGGATGAGATTAAGAACAGAAACCACTGATGAGTCCAATTGCACACAAATTTTCATTTAAAAAATGAGTTCTTCAAGATTCCTCCTTAATCATTTCATAAAGGAAATCCTACCTGATAGTCAGCAGGTATAAAACTGTCAATGACGGTCATTTGAAGTTTGAGGTCCCGACTCAGCTGCCTCACATTCTCCAGCAAGCCCTCCATCTGTCGCTGGTGCTCCTGCTGCATGTCAGCAATCTGTAAGACGGATAACAAGAGGCCATGAGACCATCCCTATCTCTTTTATCCATAACATCCTACCAGCCTCCCTGGGAGCAAAGACCAAATTTCGAGTTTACTTCACTCTCCAGATCAATTTGAGAGTGATATATCAAGATTACAACAGAAGTCAAATGTAATGGAGGTGGTGTACTAAGGAAACTTTGGCTTAAGTCAAACTCTGGGAATTAAGGGTTAAAATCAATATATAAGAGGACAGCAATACTAATTAATTTATTACAACGAGAACAGTAACAATTCAGTTGTATCAAAATTTCATGTGTGCAGTAAAACTATTTTGATAAATGTCAAATATTGAAACATAAGAGACATTTAGTGATGGGTTTAAAAAAATCAAAAAACAATAAGAAAGAGTATGATGCCATTGGTAATGTAGTTACATTCAAAAAGTCAAATCTTTAGTAGTCCTTATCAGAAAGAACAATTTTTTGTTCAAATGTAATCATTACAGTGAATCATTTGTCTATCAAAGTTAAGTCTTGTCATGAGAATACTGTTACTCGTTCTCACTAACCTCTGATTTGGCTTGCATATACATAGTCCAGACTCGTTTCAGCTTCTTTGTCTTTCCAGCCATCTCCTCTTGCAGACTTGAATATTTCTCCTCAATGTCTAAACGTTCTTGCTGGAGGGATAAAAAGATTTTTAAAATGTTTCATACATATTTCAGGTAACAAACCAAAAGCCTGTAAATTCTTTTAGTAAACCATTGTTATACCTCAATAATGGCAAGGCTGTTGTGTGCTTATTAATTGCCTTTGCATTTTTGGTGTGTGTGTTTGCACTCCAAGCACACCATACAAAAAGGTTGGATTGCATACCCAGTCCTTTTCTTTACCAATCATGCCCAAGTATTGCATGGGAAGGTATCTGCACGACTGCATGTGATTATAAAAGCCAGAGCTTTTTTTGTCCCTGCTATGTCTATCACTTGATGCTTTCTATTGCAGTAACAAAGCTTGTAATCAATATAACAATGATGGCCCATTAAATGGAATATAATGTTACCTCTTTCTCTTCCAAAGCTTTCTGCAGTTCCTCCTCCTTCTCCTTCCTTGCTTCTAATTCTTGAGCACTTTCTTGCAGCAGTCGTTCTTGTTCCTCTGCCTTTTCCAGTAAGTTTTCCCCTCCCACAATGATTTTCTTTTCAATCACAGACAGCTTTTGCTTTAATTGCTCTTGTTCACCCCTTAAAGAAAAAAATTTTTAATTCTAATTTCAGTCTCTTTGTGATAAAAGTCAATGTCAAGATAAACAGTATCGTAAAGAAGTAGGCATGTAATTTTTCCTTTATATGTCCTTTTAATAAGATATCAAAATCAAACCAACTATTGTTTCCATTGCAAACTGACCCAGCATTAATTGTCCTGTTTGTCTAACACAGATGTTTCAAAAGTTATATCCAAAATGAGAATCTCATGACATTATATCCATGACCGTTATCTCAAAAAACCCAGTCTGCAAGAATGACTTCAGAATATTTGTGAACAAATAAACACTTTGCATGATTTTGTTTAAGGAGCGAGGCACATGATTATGTAAAATAAATCCAAGAGAGAAAATTTGAGGCTGTCAGAGTATCTGATATCTTACTGATATTTTTTCAGTTCCTCTTCTTTCTTGTCCAAGTCTGATTTGATTTTGTTCTTCTCTTCCTCAGCCATCCCCTTCTTGGTCTCCAGCATTCGGCGGTCTTCTTCAATCTTTGCCTGGATCTCTACCATCTTCTCTTTGGAAATGTGACGCTTGCCTGTGGACAGTCACAAAGAGAAAATTTCAATAGCAAGCATATGAAAAATATAACTTTGAGTAATACCATAGCCAAAAACTGTTGCCGAGCATCTGCAGAAGATGTAAAACTCATGTTTGGTAAGTCTTAAAAATCCATTCAATCTCTCAAGCTTGACACAATAGAGAGATAATGCAAAAGAATGGGATAACCCAAAGCACCATATAAAAATTGTGTAATGTGTTAAAACTTTGCTCAAGTTTACCTTATAAATCTGATTGTCTGCACCAAGAAAACTGGAAATTTTTTAACAGAGTGATTCTTGTAATTGACAGAAAAGACTGGTTTTTTTTTTCCACGAAAGACCCAAATGAATGCGACATTGGAGGTATTTACAAGCCAAAATGGAACAAATTTGGAGACAATTTGAGGAAAAGATTGAAAGCAAACCTTAACTAAAAAAAATTATTAGTGCCCTAAAATTAGTCACAAAAACTATTGGAACAAATGTAGCAAGACATTAAGTGACACATCAAAGGCATGTTGAGCTATATTGGAGACTAAAGACTTCACAAAATCATTTGGTGCACAGATGTTTCTCATAGACTTATCTTTTGATTTGCATCACTATGAAAAACTGAAATTTTACTTTTTTATTTGGTTTTAATCTATCTTTTAATCATATCAATTATTTTAAGTAAGCACTTATAAAATCAATAACGAATAAAGGGATGAAAACTTAAGATAAACAACAAGTAGGGGATATGATGTCATCTTATGTATCCAGAGAATAACTTCTTCAATCATTTGAAAATTCAAAACATAGTACATCAACGTTTTGAAACTACTTTTCCAAAATATAGTTTTTACACTAATAGTATATCATTCCCATGACAACAAAGGGTAAAAGTCAAGCCCCTCCATATATGTGAACTTCAGATGTGTCTATCTTTTGCAATAAATAAGAGGATATGATATCAGCAATTCATAATGCTAACTGACCAAGTGGATTCAGTCTCAAAATCTTGTAAACAGAGACAACAAAGAGCTCAGAAATGTAAAATCCTGAGGAAAATAATTTGATTTAAAAGTAGATTCGGCAAATACAAGACTATTCTTGGTATCATTGCAATATTAAATGTAGTTAATGTAGTTTAAAACGATTGCCTTTCAGTATTTTGTTAATGTTGATATTCAATTAGTTTTGTTTTATTAGTTATTCCAATTTGACCGTTTCTCATATGTTTTGATCTTTTGCATTAAAATGTTTGCTTAGCCATATTTGTTCATGGTCAGTTAGATATTTGTTTTGAACATGCATGGTCATGTTCTATGTCTTTTCCAAGCATTAAGTAGTGTGTGTGTGTGTGTGTGTGTGTGTGTGTGTGTTTGTGTTTGTGTTTGCATACATGTGTGTGTATGTGTCTGTTTGTGTGTGTGTGAAGAGTGAGAAGGTTGGCAGTGGAGGCAAAATTTTCAATCTGTATATTGTATGAAAGGAACCATCTAGGCAGAAGGGTTTGATAATCAAGATAGATCACTGAAATCACAAAGGTGAATGAATTCACACAAATACTTTTTTTTTTTTACTCTAAAACCATTGACTTGTGTTTTACCATTTCTTTGGAACTCATCTTACCATCACTCCATCTTCTCCATTTCTTCAATAAATGTTACGCACATTTTTCAAATCAGGATTGAGCACAAGCAGTACAAGCAGCATTGAATTCATGACAAGAGTGTTGTACTGGCTTTGGAGGAGCATGCACGTTTCATCTCTTACACTGAATCTGCAAAACACTCATCCAACATCTCCCTCTCTCTCTCTCTCTCTCTCTCTCTCTCTCTCTCTCTCTCTCTCTCTCTCTCTCTCTCGCTCTCTCTCTCTTTCTCTCTCTCTCTTTATAGCTCTCTCCCTCCCTCTCTCTTTCTCTCTCCCTCCATCTCTCTCTATACATCTCTTTCTCTCTCCTACCTCCCCCTGGTCCCTCAATTTCTCTTTCCTCTTTCCCCCTCTCCTTGTTTTTATAGACGAGGGCTATAGAAATAAATAAGCTGCATTTGCTTGGGCAGTGCACTTCTGCATTAAATCACTCAAAAGCACACCTACAGAGTTGTACATTTTATTTATCAAAAAAGGGATAAAACTGAATAGGTCTAGTAATAGACCTACTTTAATTTGTATGGCCACCAAAAGCAGATCTTTGTCTTCAATTTTGAGTTACTTTGTCAACAGTCATAATAGCAGCTTTACATAGCCTTACAGAGTATGAAAAATAAAATTTAGGTGGACTTGATATCAAGACCAGGGGACTCAGTGGCTCAGTGGTCATGGCTCTGGCTTCGAAATGAAAGGTTGCAGGTTCAAGTCCCCCTGTAGACAACATAGTGATTTTTATCACTAAAAACTCTTCCAAAGACCTGAATGCCACTCCCTGATCACTGCAACGCCAGTAGGTCTGATCTAGAGCTTATCCAATCAGAGATGGACAATAAAATCAGATTTGCATGTTGCTACACAAATTAAAGAACCCATGGCAGTAGAAAATAGAAAAGAGTAGGCCACAAGGCCACTGTCCAGGCAAGATTAAAACCCTTTCACAAAAAGTCACAGTGGGCTGATCCCCTACTTGGCTTAATGACATGATCCACAGAAATTTCTGTTTGGCTGAAGAGTCAGCTCTACAGTGTAATGGTAAAAGGGTACTTAACAGTGAAATGATGATATAACAAGATTTCCTCATAATTAACAGTCAAAACATCTGCTTTCCATAGCCAGACAAGGTGGAAACGTCTAGTCTGCATGCTACCTTACAGCCTCACCCAATCAAAAGCACCCATTACTTCTTTAGCACACATACACTCTCGTGATTTGACCAAAAGCTCTGATCAATTTTCATATCATTTATCTGTTTCTCACTGCCTTTACTCAAAGTAAAGTGCATATTTTGAACTTACATTATCCAGATTCCTTTCAATTTCTAGCTTTCAGGTCATGCAAATCAATCTACATGCAGCTGAATTTCTATTTCATTCATGATTAAACTAATTTCATTCTACATATTCTTCTTCTTCATCTCTGACATAATCTTTTTCTTTTGTTTTTTGTTGTTGCAACAATGATTATTCATTATAATGATGTTTTGATGTAAATCCAATTCCTTGTAGTTGATTAAAGTACCCTGCAGGTATGTGAATGGATTGAATTCCAATGCAGTACATTCCACTGCTTAAGACAAGTTATGTTTTGACAGAGATTTCAAATTAGAGTGGGCTAAAATACTTTGGTCAATTAAACAACTTAATAATTCAACAAAACCTTGAAACATTCATAATATATGAGCTATGACTATTTCATCATAGTTGAAATTCCAAATAACCTGTCAAACACATTAATAAAGCCCACGCAGCTTACTGAACTGGACCACAAATTTTCATGGGGCATAAGAATATTCAAAACATGACCTTTTTCTTTTTTTTTTTTTTTTGACACTTTCAAAAGTGATTACATATATTTTTGGCTAAACATGATAACAGTAGCAAAGTTTTCATGTCAACCCATGAATAATATTGCATTTCTTAGGGCACACTCATATAAAAGATTATATAGTTCTTACATGGCCAAACATAATTCCAGGGACACTGAAGAACAGGAATGCATATGCATAAGGTGCAATTACAAAATCATTACATGTCCTTAGAGAAAAAAAAACATGTGAGAGAGAGGAAGAGAAACAAAACAATTCTTTGAGATAAAACAGAGGCATCAAGGAGTCACTGTGAAAGAAGATTCATTTTCAAGAATGATGATGATGCCTAATGGGTGCAAACAATACCATTACTCAAATTTTAGGAATATAAAGACCATGACATAAACAAATTATTGGGTGCAAACCATACCACTATTTAGATGAAAGGAATGTTGAAGGCCATGACATTAACAAAATATATACATCCCTATCATTTCCTGGGATAAAGCAAGGGTGTACTCAAAATCAAATTGCCAGAAATTTGTGCGAATTATAGTGCTGACTGAGTATCACTTAGAGCGAAATTTGTCAAATCTGGAGATGCACTTATGAAAAAGACAACAATGCTGATCATGGATGACTCAATAATGAGTCAAACTTAAAAGGAAAAAAAAAGAAAACAGACAAAAAGCAATAAAAAAGATGATAGCATGGTACAAGCCGAGATCATGACAAGCTAAGTTTTTTATTCCAGTGTTGCAAAACAACAGTAAGCAAAGATTACAGCTGATGCACAATTTAGAGGGGAAAAGGGAAAGGGGAGATGGAATGTGTTAGCGTGCGTAAATTGTTTCAGAGCACTCACCATCCTCTCCTACATTTTTGGTATAGCATTAGAGAGACAACGACAAATAGCAAAACATGAGTCAGCCTAGGTGAGTTCCCCAGTATAGGGCTGGGGCAGGAGACATGATCTGACCATAGCGTTATCAATTTTGAGCAAGGCCTAGACAACTTCAGAATATGAATCAAGTCCGTTAAACATTCTTGTTACCATAAGAGAAGAAAAAAAACATTTCCCTCCGACCTAATACCATGAAATCACACAGTAACACACTCATACCCTAAAAGATAATTGTATTATAGAAACATCACATATCATTTGTTATAGAAACATGTTATTCTCAACTAGCATAAATGCCAATCATCATACCAAAAAAAACATCAAACTTTATCTTACTTAATTTACCAAATTATTTCCTGATTTAAGATATATAGCATTAGGTAACTGGAGGAAAATATATCATATAGAATATATCACAATTTCTAAGCCCCAGTTTCATATTCAAATTCACTGAAAATGACATTCATCTAAAAATTAAAAAAAGAAGAGCAGATGCTAAAATATAAACATCATAAAGCAATTAACTGAAAAGCTTTGTAATGTTTTTGAAAATTTAAAAAAAATCAAGACTAAATGATATAAAGTACTAACTAACCTTTCTTCTTCTTTACTTTTCTCTTCACCCCATTTTCATCTATAATCTCCTCTTCTGATTCCGATTCTTCTTCACTTCCTTCATCATCTGTTACACCTGAAAGGACATAAAACACCATCATTATTATGATCCTTGAACATTGGACTGGAGAGTTTGTATTGTTACAATTGAATTGTGCATTACTGGGTTCCTTCTCATATTCAACCACAATTTTATAAGACTTTTTCAAGATTTTTGCTAACAAAATTTAACATTTGCCAGCCAAGCTTACGAAAATAGTTATGATTTTATAACCAAAATCATTTTAACAGAGTACTTTAGAATATGGTCTGCTAACAAACAAGAATAACAATCCAAGTGACAGTCTAGGTTGAGAAAGTAAATAGATAAAACAGCATAAGATAGGGCTACATCTTAAAAGCTTACAGATTTTTCCAAGACTATAGAGACAAAAAAAACACATTCAAAATCAAGGACTTTTACCAGTCTTGATTTTTTTGCTTTAAATTCCTAGTAACCCCAGATTTGTGAATACCCTGATACTACAGTCTACATCACAGTAGGCAACCATTGAAGAATATCACCCTCTATAAACAAACCATTCGGTCATATGAATTTCTTTGTTTTTATTACTGTTTCAGTCACCTCCTTTGCAGTATGATTTAATTGTTCAGAAAATGAGTCCATTGCATATCACTAAATCTCAGGTGGAAGTAGTATCTATTTGCACATGAATTAAGTAAGGAAAGTAAAGTTCAAAAGGTTTCCACAAGAACTTAATGATTAACTCCCCATAGCTGGGTATCGAACTCAGGATCTCCCAATATCCAGGGAAACAGTGTGACCACTGAGTTTGTGACAGCAAATGGTCAATAGCAAGTTATTGCTTGCTTTGGCTCCAATTCAAAAAACCTACAGCCCACAAGAGGCCATAGTACATTATTTCAACTGACCTCTGTCATAAAGAAACAAGAAAAGTAATCTCAAAAAGCAAAGCCCAAGTATATGTTCTCAGAGATTCAACATAATATCCGTTTTCACTAAATCAACTAAACAGTGTTTTCAATCTCCACACTACAAACTGATTAATATAACCTATCTATTAATTTTGTTGGACCAAGAGAGGTATACAGATGTGAAAAAAAAATTATGCTCACTTAATTGTCAAGATAAAAAAATCTTAGATCCTACTCACCATCTTCCAACTGTTTTTTCAACTCATCAATTTCTTTCTGGAACTGTCTAAGAAGAGCATCCTTAGGATCTTCATTAATCTTTGCTTTGTTTTTGATGTTCTTTGCACGATTAGCATAGCGCAGGGTGCTGATGGATTCGTCATAGTTGTAATCCACTGGACCAATATTGGCAACCTGAAAAGCAGCAAAGAAAAAGAATTACTGAACAGAAGTTTTTGATACACAAAGCAATTCACCATCAGCTTTGATGAGGTAAGAATTGTAATCTCAATTATCTCCCCTCATTAAATTCTCTCAGTTAACAAAAATATTATTCAACAACATGCCCTGACTACCTCATTGAATACTGCATCAACTATATCTTCATCTGAGAATTCCTACTGGAAGTCTAGAAGGTCAATAAGAAAGCATATAGTAACCATTCCTTGAATACTGACAACAATAAATCCTAATTATGTTTTCTGAACAGGAAAAAGCTATGATGATAAAAGAACACCCAGTGAAACAAAAACTTAGAACAGAGAAATCTGGTTTTACACCCTGTTCAAATCTGAGAAATGTTGATACCATCTGTATTCAACAATGAATCTGAATGCAATTGAGCATTGATCTATAGGATATCAAAAAGTTAATGTCTTGATCTCTTCATAATAAATGAGACAACAAATTGTCATTCTCAAAGTTCCCATTTTAGAGGACAAAGAAAATATTGAATGATCAGTCTTAATCAAGTTTGACAATTGCCAATTGTTAACTCAATCTCCATCTGAGCTTTTCCAATACTTTAGATTTGAACTTCCAAAGCTTTGAAATAGTGTTTAAATGCCAGTTTTGAAGCAAGAAAAATCTTTACTTTGGACTATCCACCAAAAAATGATCATAATTTGCAAAACTGGAGAATCTCAACAAATGTTGCTTCTTTCCTGTAATAAGGCTTTAAAAATCAATCAGCTACATACAATTGTGCTTATGCTCGATGATAAAAATGCTACAGGAGAAGTAATTTCAATTTCACATAGTGAGGACAAACAGAAAATTTCATTTAACCACACATTTGAAACCTGATTTCTATCCATCAGATCACAAAAAATCATACACATTATAAAGTAAGAGAACTGTATCAACTTAAAACTTCTTTATATATCATCAGAGAGCTATATAGCTACCATGACAGTTTTAGAGTTGCCTCCAAGGGAGTCCTGTAGAAGACGAGTCAACTTGGAGTTCCTGTAGGGAATGTGAGTGCTTTTGCCATCAACCAAAGAGGAAATGACATTACCAAGAGTTGATAGGGACAGGTTGATCTTAGTGGCTTCTTTGAGTCTCTGACCTGTAGCTCCTGTCTTTGCTTGTCTCTCAGAGCCCTAGAGAAATGAGAAGGAATTCAACTTTTCTTTCTTTCATCAATGCTATTCATCAATTTTGCTTTTGTTGCAAACCTAAACAATATAGTGTCAGAAACTGCAACACTGATATATTCAGATGAGTATTTTAAGAATAAATCAATGACAATACTACTTCATGTGTGCATGCATGAGATTATCTTTTGCGTGTCTCTCACATATATTGGAAATCTCTCTCTCTCTCTCTCTCTCTCTCTCTCTCTCTCTCTCTCTCTCTCTCTCTCTCTCTCTCTCTCTCTCTC
>JAUEKY010262859.1:0-15234 GCA_031833965.1 Scyllaea pelagica
GCTTATACTTTTGACACATTCTGGTATCAAACATTATGTTGGGTCCCTACACTGCTTTTGAGCGGTACTAAAGGGTTCTGATAACAAAACAAAACAAAACTTCTTTCCATTTCAAACAATGAATGAATTCAACCTGAAGGTAATTTTTTTTTCTAAATTTGATAAAGATACGACATTTTCATTTTTTAACTCTTCAATATGGTTACATCGCACAACATCTATTGACATCAAATCTCTGGTTGACCCCTAAGTTAATTTGAAAATCTGGGCCATCTAGCTGCTATAGAACTGACAACCATAGGTGAACTAGTGTATCTTGGGACTCAAACTTATTTCTGCAGCAACATTATGAATGAAAATAAAATACACATCATAAGTACTTCTGATTCTGCTCTTGATTTTCGAGAATCTTTAAGAAGCATATTTACATAAGTAATTCTTAATTTCATATCATGTCATAATATCTTACTTATCGTTCAGCTGTATATCTAAAAGTTTTAAGAACATTTAATCTTTGTAAATCTTAGACATTTCATTTTCTTTATTTACTTCTTTGAATTGTCTATCTACATAAACACTATACACTTATTTGATGGTGTGAAGCTAAATAATTATTTCTGGAAAAGTATAATCAGATGTATATCATCTTATCTGGTGTTATGAATTCTAATCAATAGTCATTTACACTAACTCTGTGCAGTCTTGTAGCTACAATCTACTCACCCAAATCTAGTCAGTGCATTTAGTATCGCAATATTACAATCTATAAGGTAGACATCTCTGACAAAGAACTTGTTTAATTCAAAGGTGTATAAGGCTGCTCTGCTTACAATTGTCTATCTCCTTTGAAAGAGTATCCTGGGTTACAAGGGGGCTAGTCTTAAGAGAGAGTTTTCACTCACTGTACCTACCCAACAATGTTGATGTGGTTGAGGGTCTTGAGAAGTTCCACCTCTTCTTGAATCTTTTCATATTCATGATGTGCCTTGGTTTGGTCCATTGTGGTCAGCTCAATCTGCTTCACTGCAATCAGCTCTCCTTCACTGGTCAAACCACACCACACCTGAAGTGACGGACAAGTTAAAATCACTTAATCATCTTAGTTAAAACTCAATTGCAACCCATTTACTCTCTATCAAGAATAAGATAATGCAGATGGATATTGACTTCTTTACCATCAGCAAAATAAAGCTTTCCCAAGTCAAACGCAAGTTTGCTAAAACAAAAGGAAAATTGAACTTGCATTCCTTCTTCTTTACATCATCAATGATCATTTGCTTGTTATATATTTATTTCACTTTTCATAAAAGATAAAAAAACATATATGGATATATTCACAAAAGAATTTGGCACCAAATCCATAATCACTTTGACAAGATAACATTGTTCCTAGCAAGAAATTCAAATTGGACTGTATTTCAGCTCACTTCAATCAACATTTACAATAATTGAGTTCTATCAATGTGATTTCAATCTCTTTAGTCTTGATATATTATATTGCCCTGAGAGATTGCATAACACACTTAGTGTCTGCAAAACAGTTTGCTTTAAAGGATACGAGAAGTGAAAGAATTAAATCTTCTTCCCTCTCTTTTTTTCTTTTTCTGCAGTAAAAGGCTTATTCATATCATAGCTTCTTGCCATCTCCTCCCTTATAATAAAAAACACTGTTCTAAGCTGACTTATCAGCCCATGAATGAAAGAGAACGTACTGTGCCAAAAGCTCCCTTGCCCAGGACATTTCCTTTCTTCCATTGAATCGTGTCGTCCACAGATTTGCCACTGTCAACTGAAAACTCGCTGCCACATAGACTATCCCTCCTCTCTGTCAAACGCAGGTAGAGATTCTGTGGGGTGAAAAAAAAGAATGGTGATGATGAAACTCTAAATTTGTGGGTATTTAATTGCTTACATTTGTGTTTCCTCTCTATTTCGGGTTTATTTATTGTTCTTCTTTAATAGAACATTTCTTCAATTCTCTTTTTTATTTACTACATAAAATCCTACATACTGGGAATATTTTTGTCAAAGTGAATAGATCCAAATACATATCATAAGACCTTGAGCAATACTTGTAAATCAAAGTTAAGAGTCAGATAGCCTACTATCATTCTATGAGAATATTGAAGAATATTTCTCCAATTCTTTTTTATCTATTACATGAAATTCTAGATACTGGGAATTTTTTCCCATGTGAATAGTTCCAAATACATATCATAAGACCTTGAGCAATACTTGTCAACCAAAGATAGAGGTCAGATAGCCTACTATCATTCTATGAGAATAGAAGGCTTCATACTGACAGTGGCAGCTGCAAAACATGGAAGTCCATCAGTTTACTCTGTTTTAGTTCAAAAGGTTGAATTTGAACTCACGCCACATAAAATCGCAAATGGGCAAGAATTGAAAAATAAAAGTGGATAGCTCAGTGGATAAGCACACTTTCCCTGCTTGTTGCAAAGCAATGTTGCCGAGGTAGGCACAGGTTCGAACCTCTACCTGTCCTATTTTTCTTTTCTGAGCAGCTTTATTCACTCTCGACACTGTGCCAAACCACTGCTCTGAGTTTTTCTACTATCTTAAGCACCTGCTCCATTTCTTTATCCCACTATTTAAAAGATAAATTAGTATCAAACTGAAAGAAAATTTTCAGGATACAGGGTAAAACATTATGAGGGATCTTTTATATTTTTTCTTGTCTTATTTTTTTCTTCTACACATGGGTGTCAATGTCATAAGGTGGAGAGAAAAGTACCTCAATGTCTGCAGCGTCGGCAGCGTGGCTCAGACTCTCCAGCAGTTTGTCGTCCACAGGGTGAGCTGAACGCTGGTCATCACTAGCCTAGAAAGCACATGCAAACAAGACTTATGTAAAGATATTAAGAAATAACAACAAATGACATTTGTATAGTGCTTTTTAAAATCATATAAGGCTCAATGCACGTAATAATTCCATAGATGTATCCACATGATAACAATAATTGTATTTGTATCGCGCTTTTCCTGATAAGCTCAGGGTGCTTTACAATGGCAATAGACACAATCATCCATACAACCCCCACACACATTATATCATGCAGTTTTTAAAGAAAGGATTATGAATTATGGATGTAACTAAAATAATTTAGAAATAGAGGGGTCTTATTAGTAACTAGAAACCCATGCACACAGCAAACACAAACATGAATTATTTAGAAAATTGACATCAGGCTATCACAATTTTAGAACAAAACCTGTAAAACTGTTAATGCCCCTTTATCAACATTGATATTGTAGACTATCTTTGGAAAAGTTACTGTGATGCCACACAAGATAAATAGGGGCTTCAATTGAATATCTCGTTCAATAAAAGTATACATTTACTCAGATTAAGTCAATTTGAATACGTAATGACCATTGGTTTCAAGTACCTGAGAAGTTTGTTTCCTTGCCATATGGGATGAGCCTCTCCCATCGCTGGCCGCACCAGGCTCTTTCAGCTCATGGAATTTGCCCTTGAACTTGGCAGCTGCAGCACCAGTAGAGGATGGTCTTACCAAAGCAGATGATGGTAAACTACTGCCATCTGTTTTTCCTCCTTCGTCTTTGCTTGTCTTCATGATTTTAGCAGAGCCACCATAACCGTCTCTTTGTGATGAGGCATTATGAGACCCCGTATGCAGCTCCATGTGACGTAAACTGCTCATTACTCTGGCCAGTTGCTTGCTCTCTTCCTCAGACATTTCAAGCTCCCTCTGGTGAATGGATTCAATCAGAAAAGAAAAGCTTATACAGTCAATGCGAGATATAAGACTAAAACACAACAAAATATATGATTGAATTCCAAAGTCATTGAATGATGTAATGACTTTATAAATGAAGATGCATATTATTGTATTTTGTCATTCATAGTTAAAACAAAATAAGATGAACAAGGTTCAATAAAACACAATATGTTAACCTGATGCTATATGAAACAAAATTAAAAAGCTAGAACTTAAAACAACTTAACACGCGAGAAATTGTAAAACAAAACTGCTTCTATTGTGAAAAATATCATATCAAACTCTGAAATTCAATTATGAGCCAAAGTAGATTTCAAAAGCATGAACAATAATATTTTGCACCATGATATCATGAGATGATTTGAAAAAGCTGATGAGGATGGTGAGGAGAAGGAGGAGGAGGAAGAGGATTGGGGCTGAAACTAGAACACAGTGAAGTAAAACAAGCATGAGGGTGATCATAGGATGACAATGATAATGAACAAAATGTAACATTCGTGAAAAAAAACACAATTCATGACTTAAAAGTATCTCAAGCATAAAAAAGTGCTTACAATATTGATCCCTGGACCTTTGTGACCACTTGAGCCAACTTCTTTCATAGACGATGTCCTCATTAAAGTCGGGTTTGATCTAGAGCTACCCTGCAGTTTTAAAGAAGACCTGTTTGACAGTGGGGGTTTTCCAGATTGCGAGGTGTTGCTGATAGCTCTTGAATCTGTGCTGGATCTCATGCTGTGGTCTATTTTTACACTTATTGATTGGGTTGACCCTGACTGACCCTCTGTTCTTCTCCCACTGTTTTTCCGACTGCTGGATTTGCTCTTATTCCCATCCTCTGTCAAGTCTTGTGGAGATGGTGGAAGAGGAGAATTGAGAGATTGTCTTGTTGCATCAGTAGAACGTGCATGGAAAGGAGAGTCCTTAGAGGATATCAACTTCCTCAGAACGTTTTGATCATGTTCAGTAAGAGTGTTATTTGCTGATTTCTCAGATCTAAAACTGTGACCTTTGAGGGTTGATGTTGTAGAGGACATGGTAGAAGATAGAATTTCTTCAATCGCTTCATCAATTCTTTCCTCATCTTCCTTTTGATTTGGCTCTTCAAACTTTGTTTCAGAAAATCTCCTTTCTCTCTTTGATTTTTCTTTTGGATTCTCCTTCAAACTTTGTGTTCTTTTAATAATTTTCCCACTAGAGGTATATGTATATTCATATACATCATTTTTATGAACAGTTGGATTTTTTCGATGATTATTCTGCTGACTTGAAATTTCACTTTTCCCAGCAACTTCATTTCTTTCTGAAACTTTTTCTTCCCTTGGAGTTTCTTCAAGCAGTTGATCCAACCTTTCATCTTTCACTGCTTCATCAAACTTTGATATGGCAGTGACAGTTCTGGACACAAATGAGGTTTCAGGAATGGGAGTTAGTTTGTTGAGGAATATTTCTCTCTGGAGGGCTTCATTGGTTTCTATCTGGGAGGTCAGGTCCACAGAAGAAGAAGGAGTACCTATCTCCTCCTCAAATTGATGGAGTTCCATTAATTTCTGGTCCCTGATGGGCAAATCCACCTGGGTTATATCTAGATTCATGGGAGGGAATCCATCATTGGGGACCACAGGGAGCTGTAAGGCGGTTTGAGACTGTCTTCTTTTCATTTCTAAAAATCTTGGAGAATGCATAGTTATTTTCTCCTTGAACACTTCCAAAGCTTGTCTCTCTGAATCGGACAAATTCTTTGTTTGATTATTTTCACACCCAACTGCTTCAGAATTCTTGTTCAATAAATTATTATGTTCAACTTCAACAGGAGTCTGATCATGACCTTTGCCAAGGTTGGTGGGGTTCTGGTAAACTATTTGTGAATCAGAAGCCCCTGTACAAGGGA
The DNA here is from genome assembly GCA_031833965.1 of Scyllaea pelagica. Taxonomy (NCBI): domain Eukaryota; kingdom Metazoa; phylum Mollusca; class Gastropoda; order Nudibranchia; family Scyllaeidae; genus Scyllaea; species Scyllaea pelagica. The sequence continues at coordinate 5,656 of JAUEKY010262859.1, forward strand.
TCTCTTTAGCTGGGTGGAGGCTTGAAGTATCTATACAGCTTGTGGAAAGTTGCCATCCTATACCGGAAATTATTGCCTTGTCAGAGATGTCTTGCTCTTCAATACAATTCAAATCTGTTGTGTCTTGTGACTCCTTTCTTTTTGATGAGCGGCCCCCTCTCTTACTACTCTTAGGCCGACCATCTTTCTGATTTTCAGGCTTTGTTTTTACATTGCGTTTTTTAACAGATGACACACTATGTCTTGAGCTCCCAGACTGTGGTCTTTTTCCTGATGTTGTGCCCTTCTTTGCTGCTTTGGACATGGAAGACATCTTTGGCTGTTTCTTCAGCTTCACAATAGCATCCTCTGTAGTTTGGTGTATAGATTGAGAATTATTTTGAGAGAATTCTTCAAATGGGTTAACAATGAGAGGAGTAGATGTGACATCTACACCTGCTTTTTGCATAGTCATAGCTAACCCACTGGAATGAGTATCATTTGAGCCAGCCTGCAGTTTTATTTTCACCAATGGCTCTGTACTTCTTGGGGTCAGAATGACATTGGGGTCAACAGCCTTGGCTTGTTTTGTTTCTTTTGAGGTAGGATCTGCTTTACCAAGTGCTGAAATCTTAGCAGAGTTAGCAACAATTGAAGATGTTGCCTGTTTGGTGGAGTTAGCAACAGTTGAGGATGTTGTCTGTTTGGTGGAGTTAGCAACAGTTGAGGATGTTGCCTGTTTGGTAGAGTTAGCAACAGTGGAGGATGTTGCCTGTTTGGCAGAATTAGCAACAGTGGAGGATTTTGCCTGTTTGGTAGAGTTAGCTACTGTTGAGGAAGTTGCCTGTTTGACAGGGTTTGCAACAGAGGAGGATGTTGCCTGTTTGGTGGAGTTAGCGGTAGTGGAGGATGTTGCCTGTTTGGCAGGGTTTGCATTTGTTGAGGATGTTGTCTGTTTGGTGGAGTTGGCAACAGTTGAGGATGTTGCCTGTTTGGCAGAGTTAGCCACAGTCAAAGATGTTGTCTCTTTGGCAGAGTTAGAAACAGCTGAGGATGTCTGTTTGGTAGAGTTGACTACTGCTGTTGTCTGTGAGGGTGTTGTCTGTTTGGCAGTGTTGGCAATTGTTGACGATGATGTCTGTTTAGCAGATGCAACAGTAGAGGATATTGTCTGCCTGGCAGAGGTGGGAGCTGCAGAAGATATTGCCTGTTTTTGTTTTGAAATGACTTTTTTACTATCTGTTTTGGCAGTATCCATTACAGTAGGGGATTTAACATTGCTAGAGGACAAAGCTGTTATGGTGGGTTTTCCTTCATTTTTCACAAGTGATACATCTGCAGATGGCACTGTTGTGTTGTTCTTGGAAGGAATGGTTACTTGATTTGAAGCTTTTGTGACTGTATTTGAATTTATTGCTTTAGGAACAGAATGTGTGCTTTCCGTAGGCTTTGCTGACTTTGCAACAGAATCTGTTTGAGGTGAATGTGACACGTCCCTGGAAGTCTGAGGATTTTTGTCTTTTGAAGTAGACTGAGAAGTGGTCATACTTTTTCTCTGCATTGCAATCTGTGTGTCATTCTTCCGCAGTGATTTCTCAATTTTTGCTGCTACTTTGCTTATAGGTTTATCTTTGGTGGAAACTTCAGCAGTTTCCTCAGCTTTTGATGTAGCTTCTTGGTTTTCTTTATTTTGACGCTTTGCAGAGGACAATCTTTCCCGCATCCTTACTTTGGAAGCACTTCCCTGTCTGATTGACTCCTCACTCACTACAAACATGTTTTTCACTGGAAGAGACGTTTCTGGCTCGGATGAAGATGTGTCTGAATCTGAGCTTGCATCCGCAATGATATCCATTGATCTGGAGGTTACAGGACTGTTTGTTGATTGTGAAATGGTTTTTGCCTTGGATGATGATAATTTTGCAGCCAGCTTGTCTCCAATCTCCCGTGTGGAGGGAGATACTTTAGAATGAGATGAAGGGGAAAAACTTTTATTTGATGTAGATTTTGAAACAGACTGTGATTTTCTAACAGTTACGTCAATTGACTTGGAAGTGGGGTTTTTAGTTTTAGAAGAAACTTTTGACTCTGATTTTGTATTTCTAGCATCTTGAAAGCTTACACCCACTGACGAAACTGGTTTGCTTGTGTTTTCATTGACCGACGTATGAGATCTTGTCATAACTGGAGTATCTTTATGAGATTTATCAGAATAGCTTCTAGAAACTTCTGGACTTTTCTTGGCCTCCATTTCCATACCCTGATTGGTCAATGACATATGAGGTTCTTTGGCTGATTTTACTGGTGTGAATAAACAATTCTGGCTCATATCTTCCAGTTGAACATTTTGATAATTGTTTTTGTCTTCCTGAGATCTCAGACTGTCCCATTTATCAAGGTCACTATTTATTATGACCCTGGCCTTTCCACTGAAGGGTGCAGCCGGACGTCCACTCTCTGGCTTTTTAGCAGAGTCTTTCCCTTGCAACACACTTTCTATTTTGTTTGGGCTTGTTTGAGACACATTTCTTTTTTGGCTTGAGGTGACTCTGTCTACTAAGGCATCGTCACAATCTTGTCTATCCTTTGCACCAATCTCAGCAGGCTTGACAGGCCTGGAACTGGCGTGATCTTTGTGGTTGGTTGGAGACTGAGGAACACGAGACAGACTGTTTGGAGACAGAGATTCTAAGCTTTGGCTTTTGTGAATGCTTGACAAAACTCGAGGACTTAGGTCAGAAGAACCACTTAAAACATTTGGCACATTGCGTTGACTTCTTGTTCTAACAATTCTTCTCTCTCTGTTGGCACCGACATGAATTTCTGTTTTTGAAAACTCACCGCTAGAAGTACACAGGTCAAAGGAGGAAGAATTCTCAGAGTTCCTCCTTATTCTCCTTTGCGGATCTCTTATTCTTGGCTTTACTTCAAACTCATAATTGAGAGCGCTTGGTTTGCTTTTGTCTAAAGTATCTGATATCTTTCTTTGAGGCACATTATACTCCACTAGCGTTGAAAGAGAGGGGTCATGTTTTAGAGCCTTGGATGGGGAATTGAGACCCAGTGTAGAGGAGTCTCGAGGGGAGGACGATGAAAGACTGCTAGTGCTGGAGGCAGGGTCACTTCCTGATGTTGTTTCCTTGGGGCGACTTTCCTCAAGAATAAAATCTTCCTTGAAGAAAGACCTGCAGCGTGACAACTCTGTGGGGGAGGTTGTCAAGACTTGAGACAGCCTGTCCTCATTCCTGGGGCTTATCTGGATTTTGTAAGAAACGATATTTGGGAAGTGGGGGGGGGGGAGGGGGGGATGTGATGTAAAAGCCAAAGAATATCTTTCTCTTGTATAAAATTACATCAAAATATAATGGATTGATTTCAAGTTATAAACATAAAATCACAAAAAAATAGAAATATTTTGAGAAGAAGATTTTTTCGTTATCAGGCTTCTTTTTTTGTGTGTGTAAAATTTGCTTTTTCTTAATGATATTTCATTAAATATGAAATAAACGAGTCAGGAAAAAAGTTGTTAAATAGCATTATTCAGGTCACCTTAATTTCACACATCATGTAGCTTTGTCAATCATCTAAGTTTTATTACCTTTTCTCTTTCTTCCATAATGTTCTTGTTAAAGGCAGTGAAGCTTTGTTGGGTGATGAAGGCAGATGAAGATGAACTGCCGCGTCCAAAGCCTTTCACACCTATCAAGCCATCAAAGATAAGAGAAAAAAAAAACTTTCATTCACAAAGCAATTATTAGTTATTCCCTCTTGTTATTTCACATTTAAAAATTCTATTGAAGAAAAAAAATGAAATAATAATGTATGCATTATTTACTCAAAGGGATACTTTATTGTGGAATATCTCCAATTTCTAAATCACATGAAGGTTTAGACTGCCTGTAGAGACTAAGCAGCGTATCTTTGTAGGTACAGTGAAAGCCCAATCTTAGGCTACATCAAAATTTTGTTTAACCTTCCTAGATGTACACCTCAATGTGTATTTTCTTTGAGTCATTCAAGAGTGGGCACAGTGGGCTAGCCACCTGCTTGTCTTGACTTCTTGGCTCAGATTTTTCCTAACTTAAGTTTGATATCAGATTGGGGTTGCTATTTTTGACACATTCTGGTGTCAAACATTATGTCGGGTCCCTAAACTGCCCATTGGGCGGTACAAAAGGGAACCTGATTAAAAAAATAATAATAATAAAGGTTAAGGAATGATAAAGAATTGCCATATATGTATTCTAAAGGTAAGATGAATGAAAATTTCAGCATTATTATTGGGTCATAATCATAGTAAGGGATATTTAATGTGAGATGGCACACAACTCAAAATTATACAAAAATATTTTGTAATTACAATCATACACAGTCAATGCTAGACCAAGGGCAAGGCCATTGCTGAAACCATCGCTAAGAGCACTCCTCTTGTTTTAATTAGATGCAGGACTGGTTGTAAATAAGCTGGCTCTGATTACATTGCATATATTCATTTTATGTAAATGGCTAATGTGGCCTCAAAAGGTAAAAATTGCCTAGTGATCAGCATGCAGCATTCAAAACATTTAGGTATATTGGTTACCTAAGGAGAGAAAAAAAATCTCCTTAGGTAACCAGCATACCTAAATAAGAGATAAATCTCATAAGTAAAAATGCTGAATACAGAATGCTAGAAGTAAATCTATTTTATCCAAGTTACCTCGCTTATTGGGTAAAAACTTTTCACAAGAAGCAGCAATTTCTGCCATATTGGCTGTTACTGGATCTGATCCTGCCCTCTGGTGGTGAAAGTGGGATTGTCCATCAAAAGCTGGAGAGGACCTGTTTGAAACAAAGGAATTAAGCAGATTAAATTTCATTGCAGACTTGCTAGCTTTTTAGAAAACATGTCAGGGACATTTGAATGCAATCCTCAAGATTTATTCATCTTAAAGAATCAGGAGCCCCTGAGTACCACAAAAATAACATGTGATTAATTAAAAATCAAGATCATGTTCATCCTAAGCTTTGAAATGAACAGTGATGAACTCCAAACTCCCTATCTTCCTACCTTCTACTGCAGTAACCTTGCTATACTTAAAAAAACTTGTCATAACATGAAGATTAATTTTAATCAAACTGTGTTAACAGACAAAGGAAAAAAAATGAATAGAAACTTGAATTCCAAATGGTTCTAGAAAATTAAGGACAGGTGAAAGGAGCTTCCCTTGTTACAGGCCAAACATTCTTGCGGAACTGAAAGTCTCCCCCCTTGACACTTTCAAGAAGAAATCAAACATCTGTTCTTTCAGAGGAGTTGCCAAGATAAAAAGAGTACATTATGGTCTAGATAGAACCACAGACCTCTTGAAATAACAAATCAAAAGGTCAGAGTATAGATTCCAGGACAATTCTAGAGCAGAAAATCCAAGAGAAAGAACAGAGCACCCACACATTACCCCTTTTGAACTCGATTGATATGACATATGACTGCTATCTTTTTCTTCTTTTTTTTTTAATCCCAAGCCTTAATGCCTCTACTGCCATGTTGATATAGTAGTAGTTAGACTATTTTATGCAAAGAGTCCATTTATTTATTTTTTTTCCCTCAGCTGATATCTACCTGAATGAAGATCGGAACTCATCGAGAGCAAGGACGTCATAGTCTTGTGATGTCAGACTGGCTAGCCTGGACTGCCTTCCAATTCCTGGAGACAAAAAAAGAAGATCATCATTTCATCATTTCATTATCCAGCACCCTTTTACCGTCACAGTGTGGGGCCGACTCCATTGAGACGGAATTTCTCTGGATCTTGCTATTAAGCTAAGTAGGTGATCAGCCCACTGTGACCTTTTGGTGGTAGTGGTAGACTTTCAATTTTGCCAGGACAGCGGCCTTGCGGCCTACTCTTTTCGATTTCCAACTGCCAAGGGTTCTTTAACGTGCGAAACATGCACACTGGACCTCCGAGTTTATCATCTGTCTCCGATAAGACTAGGCTCTAGATACCACCTACCGATGTTGCAGGGATCAGGGGAGGGGTATACGGGTTTTTTTTTGGGTTTTAGTGATCACTTTTGGATTTTTGCTCCCCAGACGGACTCGAACCCGCGTTACTTCGTTTCAGCGCCCCGAGCCATGATCACTAAGCCACAGTGGCCCCAAAAAAAAACCCCCAGAAAATTAGATTTTAAAAATCATCGACAAGGATGATAAAATAGTGAATTCTACTAGTAAAACCATTGCTCATTCTCAACAGGTAGGGATTCTCATTGCCGAAGTATTGGAGTGGAATTTGACATTAACATGCACATACTGACTTAAACATAGATGGATGAGGTAATTGAAGTTATTTGTGGATTTTTTGTCCACAAGTTAAGTCATAACTAAGCTACTCAACGCAATAGACATAGTCTTTCCTAGCAATTAAAGGTGAGATAACTCTGTTGAAAGAAATAGTACAAAAGCGGATGCTGCTAAAGAGTAAAGAACAATCTACTCCAAATAAGCCTGTGGGTCCTCTAGCAGCAGCCAAGTGGAATAAGAAAACAAAAAACTAATAACTTCTTTTATTTAGCTGAAACATCCAACCATCAACTGACCTAGTTTGATATCTGAAACTGATCTTCCTCGCGACAAGAGCTGCAGACGAGTTTCTTCCAATGACCGACGTGTTTCATCACCTCGATGGAAAGATTCAGGACTGCTTCTGTCTGAGTTTGGTAAAGGACACACTTGTTGTGATCTGTCAGGACTCGTACCTCGGCCAATTTGAGGAAGAATTTTTGTTCTTGTTGTTCCCAACATCCTAGTACTTTCTCTGATAAAATATTATAAAATGAGAAAAGAATCAACAATTTAAGAATTACCTGTTTGCTAATGTATATTACTCTTTGTCAAACCTAGATTTGCAAGTTGAAATACATTTCATATAAAAACAGTGCTATTGGATTAGCAATGATGTAAGAACAAATATCTAAGTTTCCAAAACACCACAATCTCTGGACAACAGATAAAATAGACAACAGCCTATACATTTCAATGAAAATTGGAGCTCACAGCTAAATGTGGCACACAATAATTTCCTCTTCTGAGGATTGATTAAGTTTCTCTCATTTTTTCTTCTCTTAAAGCTCCATGAAATACAGCTGTTTAAAAACAACTCGCATTATGTTCTTAATTTTTCCCCAATCATTTTCAATTTGCTAAAGAAAAGTTTTTCAACACTTTGTGGTATGTAGCACATGAATAAGTTCTATGTACAATTCAAGCACCTAAAGCAAAAAGGATCATGTCAATAGTTGCCATGTTTAAACAATTACCTTTGTAACACTGGATGAGCAGCTTTCAGAGCTTCAACATCTTCTAGAATCTTCTTCTCTCTTTGTCTGCATCTTTCTACATTACTCAGTGACTTGTTTTCTGTTGAGAAAATCCAAATCATTGATCTTCAGTCAATATAACAAGGCTATGAATAAGTGATATATGTAGAAGATCAGTGAAATTCCAAGATAAATGGGTTTTTTATATAAATCATGCTACGATAGCTTACATTTTTTCCTAAGTTATTTGATCTTGAATTGAATTTCAAATCCACTCATAATACCAATAAAAACCAGGGTCCTTTAAAAACAATTGTTGGGCATAAATCTTTTTCTAAAAAAATTGGAAGCATGCAATTATTTTTTCTATAATATGAAATCAGTATTTTGAGAAAAAAATAATAACTCAGTGCTGAAAGCTATGGCAAAAAGAAAAATCAATGAAAAATAAACTTACTGTTCGCTGAAAGCCCATTGGTATTGGTGTTGATGGTCTTGTGAGAAGACTGCAGATGGCAACAAACAAATTTCATTGAGTCAAACACAACATACTGCGCCTTATCCATTTAAAATCAATACTGTATGCCTCCATTTTAATTTGTTTACCATGATGTGCAAGGGAGATAACTTTGATCTAAAATTACCAATTGCCAAGAGGTAAGTAAATAAATTAAATTATCAAAACACAGTAGAGTGCTACTCACGTCAAAAATTACTTCCGGTGCTTTCTTTGATGTTGCGCTTTTTCGCTTTTTCTTGGAATCCTCTTCGTTACCCTGAGTTTTATTACCACCTGGTGTTGAGCTGATATTGGAATTCAAGTCTGTTTCTATTCCTTCATCTTTGTCATTTTTGGTAGCATCCACCCAAGCCTCTTTCAGCGTCATCTTCATTTTACGCGTCTTTGCCAAATCCACAGCGGTCAGTCCCCTATCATCAACAATGCATACGTCTGCTCCATGGCTGAGTAATGTGACTGCTGTTTTTTGATGGTCATTATAGGCCTAGAAGAGATATATGATTCAAAGAAAATTTTAAAAAAATAATCCACCTGAAAAACGGCATTATTTTTGTGATTAAATTTGATAAGCTTTTCAAAATTATGTAAATATAGAAGAAACCTAGAGCCAGATTTATACACAATGGGATAAATATTGGAGTAAAGTAAGACAATAGATCTAAAGGTCTCCTTTATTTGGCCTACACTCTAACGAGGAAGGCAGGAGGCAGAGAGGATGATGTGGATGATGATTCAAACAAGCAAATTGTGAGGTATCTAAGTTAACCCGTATTCAGCTGTAGGGATCTGCTTTGAAATGAACAAAGGTAACAAAAATAAATAGAAAGGGAAAAGATAAATTTCTAAGAAGCAGTCTTTCATGGCCCTAGGGTGAGTATCCTGTTATTGTCAGCAAAGCAGCATAGCTTTGAAGCAGAAATGCCCTATCTAAGTGTGCACCAGCTTTTAACTTCTAAATTTTTCTTCCTTTCAAAGACTTCATTCTGATTCTATAATGCTCATTACTATCAGTCCTTATGTTTCATAAAAATGGAACTGATGATAGTAAAGATAAAACAAATAGTTAAAACATTTCTAGGTAAAATTGTGATACTTCTAAAATCTGCCATCTTAGGTTAATGTTAAAGAATCATGCTAATCAATTATTCTATCTCTCATAAAACAAAAACCAGATTGATGATTGCAAGCAGTCTGATCTACATAAAAAGAAAAAAAGACATGTCAGATGTTTGTTTTTCCTATCAAAAATAAAATGTATAGCTTTTTCTAGTCTTACGAAGGCCTCTTCATTATAAGTAAACATGCTGTAATGCAACTTTTTAGGTCTGTCATTGAATTCTTGTAAATATTTTCATTTCTATAGGCATTCTGCCTCAATGTGCTAAATATCAAACGTATAAGTCTTACCGTCATGTGTAAAGGTGTTAAGCCTCCAAACCCTCTGACATTGACCTCTGACCCTCCATCTATCAAAGCCACTACATTCTGGGTGTTACCAAGCTGAGATGCTAGATGGATTGGAGTGAACCAACGCTTGTCTCGCAATTCTGTAGAACATTTTAAAACACAAGTTACATTGTAATGGTGCAAATCTAATGTTGAAATCAACAGCACAATCTGGATATCCTTTTAAGCTCTTTATCATCATCATCATTTCATTATCCAGTACCCTTTTACCATTACAGTGTAGGGCCGACTCTCAGTGAGACGGAATTTCTCTGGATCATGCCATTAAGCCAAGCAGGTGATCAGCCCACTGTGACCTTTTGGTGGAAATG
>JAUEKY010263081.1:0-15213 GCA_031833965.1 Scyllaea pelagica
TCTCTCCCTCTCTCTCTCTCTCTCTCTCTCTCTCTCTCTCTCTCTCTCTACCTACCTACCTCCCTACCTATCTATCTCTCTCTCTCTCTCTCTCCTTATGTGTCCCTCTTTCTCTGTCTCTCACTGTCTCTCTCTCTATTATCTATCTATTTCTCTATATGCTTCTCTCCCTCCCTCTCTCTCTCTCCTTTTTTTTTTTCTTTCTCTTCGTTAAAATGAATGTTTTGAGGTCTTTTCATCAATGAATTGCATTCAGACTTTCAGAGATATTGACGCTGGTCACAGAGTGGATTGGCAGCCTCCTTCCCTGTGTCAAACACCTTATTCCCCCTATTATCCTTTTGATTACATTTTATTTAATAAAATTATCTTGGGTGTGTTCATTTTTGTTTTTATTTAACCCCCGCTTCCTTTTTTCTCGCTCAGCATAATTAAGATTAAAATCAAAATGCCTCTTACTTTTCTCTCCATAGCTTTTAACACCTAATCTTCATTTATTTTTTGGTTAACTCAATCTAAAGCATTCATGGTCCTTTGATACCCAAAGATATTTGTTATCCTGAATTTGAATTATATACATGTACTATGCAGCTGTTATAGAGCAATGACTTATAAATTCTTATTTAGATTATTGAAAACCTGTTTCAGTGAGCTCTTATACCAACATCCCTCTTTCTTTGTGTGTAATTCCAAAACTGCTTTCCCACTTAATCATTTTTGATAAAATGCTTAATTTTTCACCAAACCCATTTATCCCACCACCAAAATCATTTTCAGACTCTGACAACCAAGAAAATTTGAGCGGGATGAAATTTGTTGGCCAACCAAATGTCATTGAGGAGGGTAAGATGGCAACCAAAGTGGAATAGCAACTGCTTTCCTTTCATGCTCTGCCATCCAGCTATAGATGGATAAATCCATGCTAATCCATTCGCCCATCTCAAACAAAAGGGACATCTAGATAGTCACTGACACTGCTAATCCTTTTTAACCTTATTAGATAGACTGTTTCTTTTCAGAGCCAAGTTGAGTTATTTGTTTGTTTTTTTTTCAAGTATCTATGGCTTCCATTTTTCTTTATTCAAAATATTAACTAGCCTTATCTGTCAATACCTTCATAATATTGTTCTGGGCTGTATAAAAATTCTGTGTATAATTTGGCCATTTTCAATTTTTCTCTAACAAGTCGGGGTCTTTTTTTATGGTTATTAATATCAATACTGGTTGTATCCTTCAGTTCTGCAGGAAGGGAGAGAGAGAGAGAGAGAGAGAGAGAGAGAGAGAGAGAGAGAGAGAGAGAGATGGTTTTGGTGTCTTGTATCTGATGCATAGCATGAATGAGTTGATAAGTCATTGTAATTTTGTTGCCAAGAGAATGCTCGCATCATCTGTACTGTCAGAAGTAGCATTAGCAACTGAAGCAGCAGTGGTCACAATTTTGATCCTCATCATCAGTATTATAATCATCATCATCATCAGCAGCAGCAGCAGCATCATAGTCATCATCATCATCATCATCATTGTCATCTTTATCATCTTCATCATCATCAACACCACCACCACCATCATTGCCTCAATTGACCCATTTCATCTCCAGCTAAACAAACAGCCTCTATCGCTGCCGAATCCTATGCATGCTTATAAACCTTCTTTCCTAACAAGACAGCAGTACTATGCTATATTATCTAAAACTAATGGGTGAGATTTTATTAACATATTTCAAAATTTTTTACTGTTCAGGTACAATTCCAGTTTGTATTTAGTGGCCTTTTCCTGCTTTTATTAGATTTTCCTCTTTCTTTCATTGCTTGTGATAGTAAAGTGCTGATCATTGTAGTTTTTTTTTTTCAATTACTATGCCAAATTTTTTATCCAAAGTCAATTAGCTTTTGATACAGCTGTGATTAAAAAATACATCTTTGTTCCTTTGAAGTTCCTGTATGGAGTATAACCTCTTTCAGCATTTTCAAACAAATCTTCTGTTTTTACCTTTTATAATCATTGATATATATTATGTCATAGCATTGCAAAATGATAATGAGATCTTATCCTTTTTATGAACAATTGGAGCAAGCTTTTTTACCAATTATTTGGGAATGTAAGAGGAAACTAAAAGTACAGCACAATACAATACAATAATACAATGTCATTGGAGGATTCATAATAGGCTGAGAACCTGTGATACACTATCATACGGTAGAATGATGTCAAAAATGACATTTTAGTACCACTCAAGTAGTGCAAAGAATATATTCAATTCCTTGTCAAGAAACTTAAAATTGTGTTGTTGCTCATTTTCCTGGTATCTTTTTCTAGTGCGTTCCCACTACCCGTAGCTTCACTTAATATGCCATGATCAGTAGTATCCATAAACAAAGATAGCTTTCAATTTCCTATGTGTAGTCAGAAGCTGTAATGGAGAGATGAGCTGACTTTATTAAACAGTATGCTTTACTTTTAAATCAGCAGTCTTGTATCTCTCTGCAAGGGAGTCTTTAAGTCCTGACACACTACCTACAGTTTCTATGTTGAAAGTAGAAAGACAAAAAACAAAACATTATGATAATTAACTTTCACTTAAGTGAATTTAGCAGCAATGCTAACCCTGCCTTTTTTCATTTCAGAGTTTCATTATGAATCTTTGATTTGTATGCCATTTATATTCTAGTTTGCTTGATACATATATTTATGTGATATTATTAGATTTTATGATAGTATGTTAGATTTTACACTGAGCCTTCCAATTTCAATAAAACAATTTTTTGGTGGTTTGATAATTTGAAGAAAGGACTATATTTTTCATCATCGAACTTTGAAAATTACACAATTTGATCAAAAGGATAAGAATTACATTTATCAAAATATTTCCAATATCTCTCTTTCAATTTTTTCATCCCCTGGAACTTAGGAACCTTTTAGAGTTGGATGGGAAATGCTATTTGCTTTAGAGAGTTATTAGCAATGCCCATAGAAGGCCTATGTTAGTTGTGGATTTCTATACAGCTATAACCAAAAGATCCGTTTGTCTCCTTCCAGATGGGCAGCTCCCCAAGGGTGCCTTGTACATTGGCAGCCAAGAAAGAACAGAGGGAAACACCAAGATAACTGAGGACTTCTACACAACTCCTTCAGATAAACCAGCCACCACCACCATCAAGACCAGTGACCCCAAACCAGTCAAGTATGAGGGAATTGGACCTGTGGATGACGAGGGGGTGCCCCTGGCCAATAGAAAGGTTTGTTACCGCTGATAGTTGTACTAGTTCAGAGGTCATTGTGTGGGAAATTTTTCTGATATGGTACACCAGATGTCCGGACTGGTTTGTGTAGTATGAAGAATATAACGTACATTTAGTCAAATTCTAAAAACGCATCTGGTCTAAAGCTGGTACATATTTTTAGATGTGTTGGCCACTGAAAGACGTATGTCTTTATAACCTATTCTGTTCATAGATTTAACCTAATACCTGTATCTTGAGGTGGAGGAGATTCGGTCATTTTCGAGATAGAACCCTAGTCTTTTAGAATATTCCCTCCCAGCTGCGAGCTGATGCCTATTATTGCCTGGAGCAAGAAAAAAAATTGATAAATAGTCTTTCTCCAGGATTCAACATTAAAGTCATTGGTCATAGTCAGAGCACAATATATAGGTAAACATGTACATTCTGGTCCTGTTCAATGAAAATGTGTAAAGTCCCATTCAGTATGATAGAATTTTGTAGTCATGTTGAAAGAACTGCCTCTTTTGAACGTAGTTGCTGGTGGATGTGAAAGCTAGTCTACCATCTGCAATGTGTCTTTATGACACTTTTATCATATGAAAAATATCAATGCACACTTTTTTTTCCTCCTTATACAAGAGATGGATATAAATTTTCAGAGGTCGCCACAATTACAAGCATCTTTGTTGTCCCAAAATAATTCAAATCATTTTAATTTTAAAGTTATCACCTAGTTTTCTCTGTATCAATACATGTTTGTAACATTTGCTTGTCTTGTTATTTCTTTTATCTTTTCTCTCTTGGTCTTTTGATTATGTGCAAGGCATACCAAGATATTCAAATCTTGAGCCTTTAGGTATGGGGGTTTGCTGATCAACAATGCTTTCATTTCTCCTTACTTTGTTACAGAATGTGGGTGAAGAGAACCAGCACCAGTGGTATCGGCAGATGTACAAAAGTTTACACAAAGGAGACAGAAAAGAAGGTATGAGAGATGAGGCTCAAGTAATAGGAACTGGTCTTGTAGATATGTAGAGCTTTTAAGCTAATTTTACTGGCATTAAACACTAGTGAGTGTTTTCAATAATAATGAGCTTTTGCTGATAGAATTAGTTAGTCACTGCAGAATTAGAGAAATTTCTTGTGCACTGCATGCTGCTAACAGAATTGTAGACGAGAGGTCAAGATGAACTTCCTTTAAAGTGCAGAGGAGAATGAAAATCTGATGAATCAATGGCTATAAAAAAATGCCATTTGTTGTGAATGCTAAGGAAAGAAGAAGATGATTCAGATCAAGTATTGCACGAAGCAAATTCATTTGAACTCGTATAGATAAAATCTTAAATGCTTATGTCGAATTGATTGGCATGGGCATTTTTAGGCATAGTAGAAATCATTCAGTAAAACAGTAATGAATTAGGCTTTTTGAGAGGTGTTGCTGATTTTCAAGATAACTGTTGAGCATAAAGGGAGAGGGAGGGGGGTGATACTTTTCAATACTATTTCAGTTTATTTTTTACATCAGATGAAGAGTTACATTAGACAAGTGATTAGTGTGGTTAAGACGCTCTGTAAAATTATGCACTGCAGGTCTATCTGTTCAATAACTATATACTGAATAGGAAAGAAAAGAATCTTTGGAACCTCTTGTGGTTTGAATCCATGAATACCATGTAACTTTGTTTTCTGTAATTAGCTTTAAAGTAGTGGCAATATTCTAGAAGCAAGGAAAGAAAAAACAAGTGGCAATAAGCTGTTCTCAAGATCAAGATTGCCTTTACTCTCTTGAAAAGTTCAAATGAAAGAATAGATTTTTTTGTAAATTTCGTTTGATGGTTGTGTTAATTTTTTCGCCAAGCCGACTTTTCCTTTGTAATGATGCTAAGATGAAGCTAGCCGCTTACCTTTTCTGAATGCTGGAATAGAACTTTCCATTTTTCATCAGGATTCACTGTACAGTGAAGACATTCTTTCCATGCTCATGAGTTGCCTCCTCTCTAATACTCTTTGTGGCATATCACAGTTGCTTTGTATCTCACAGTGTGTTACATCACAGAGCACAGCGTGTTGAGTTTTGTTTTGCTTACACTGAGTTAGTCATTTTTACACAGCACATATATGATTGTACTTTCCTAATTTCTGTGTGTAAAATGTCATCCTTTTAAATCTCACTTTGCCAGATCTTCATTTGATGGATTATAATGAGATTCTTGAATACCTTTTGGACTCCAAAGGTGCATAATTTGCCTGCCCCTACCTTTGTGCAACATGAATGTTTTTTGGTTTTTTTTCTTTTCTTTACATTTGATAAATAGGCCTCCCATTGATCTTGGACATATCTTTTTACGCTTTTCTGTCCGTTCTCAGTCTACTACCTTCACATTCCTCAGCCACTCTCCTCAAAGTTTTATACATTTCTTTTTTTTTTTCTCACACCTCTCTCAATCCACCATTTTACCAAGTTCTCCCTTTTTGTCCCTAGTTTCCTTTGAATCATTTTTGGCAACATTGCCTCCCCTTTCAAATTTGCCAGTTACTTCCCCTCATTCTGTGCATTGCCTGCATTGTCTCCTAATTAGATGTTGCTTCAACTCTAATCCTTGAAAGTGAAAAAAGAAAATATGGTTGAAATTCTGAATGCATTTCTCAGTGTAAGGTTGCAAATGTGTTTCTAATTCTCACACATTGCATGCTGGTCGTATGACAAGTTTTTCCTTTTACTCTTTCATGAGCCCATTGCACACTATGGATTAATATGATGTCTTGTAAAGAAACTTTTTTTATGACCATTGTAGTCTGCAAAATAAGGAATGTATGTTTTAGCTTAAAATAACACTCTGTGCATTCATATTATTTGTGAATCAGCAAATGGTTGCAAACTGCCTCTAAATATAGCAGTGATATTAAAACTACATACATACACAAACAATCCCTGTTTCAGATATAATAGATAATGAAGCTACCACTGTAGTGTACCATGGATTGGTACCTGAAGGTAACTCTCTGAACATTTCACTTTCACACCTGCCTATGCTGGTCGGGAGTAATCATTCTTGCTTACAGAGAAAACATTCAGGCCTTGTTGTTTTCAGACTTCAGGAAACCCTTGCCACAAATAGAAGCTTGTCAGGCCTTTTCCCAGGCCTTTTCCCAGCAGAGGCAAACACGATAGCTACAAATTGAATTTATGGACAATACTGAGGGCTGTTGGGCATCAATGAAAAAAAAAGGGAATCATGGCTTAAATTTGAAAATGTATAATTGAGAAAGGGAAAAGGAAGGGAAGGAAATCTATTAAGGTTTGGAAGAGATGTGGTTTGAAAGTCTGAAAACAACTTGGGTTAACTGCTTTGCATGTCAATCCTATGTCACACAGCACATTCTTATGTTACTACTTGCACTGCTTTTGATGCTGAATTCTTGCTTTGCTTATCAAACGTCTCAGTGTACGCTCAAAACACAGCACTTAAATGGGATAGATATTATTCTGTGTCTCTGTAGGTAGTCACTTATGAATAAGGATTAGAAAGCTGTTTATTGGTATTTGATATCACTTTTCCTTTTAATGGTACGATCAATAACCAAGCTTTTTTTGGTTGATTTCTTCCTATTCTTTTCAGTGATAAAAAAGTGATAGCATTTGAGACTATATGGAGAGTTAACATTATTTTTCATTTGAGTCTATGAGCTGAGCAGGATTTTCCTTTCAAAACAAGCTCACTCGTCTTCCCTTTCCTCTACCTGGACCCGTGCAACTCTATCCTGCCATAGAAAAAAGCCCAGATATATTTCTCTAACCTTATATTATATTAATTTATTGTCTCTTTTAAAAATGTACCTATACATAAACCAATTTCTACAGCTGTTTATTGGCTTAGTATTATGCAAACCTGGATATTGATCTGTATCATTTAGTGTCCATCCCTTCAACTTGGACTAGTTGGCTGCTAACTCTTAATGACGCAGCAGGGATTAGCAGCCAGCTAGTCAAATAGCTTGTTTTGAATATGGCCTCTTTCCTCTTAAACCTGGTGGCTTCCCCCAACCCGACTAGAACCGGCCTGAAACTTTGACTCACATTTTTTTGCCTTGATTAAATTAGCCTGTCATCATTTCTGTATACATTCCTGCACTATGTGTAGTGTAGCTGAGTTGGTAAAATATGATCTCAAAATGGCCCAGCAATCCACCAGGAGCAATGACACAGCCAAATGAGATAATACCCTCAAGTGTTGTTATTTTAAGGTGGGAGTGAGTAAAATGGCTAGGCATTACCTGGCCTCCAGCTGGCCGCTCTCACCACTGATTGACCTAGTGCTCTCACATCTAAATACATAATATAGAGAAGCAAAATCCAAACAGGCTGTCCACACTTGTATTTCACAACATCTATATCATTTCATGGAAGTATCTCTCAAGTTTGTTTCCCTGAAAAAAAAAAGAAAATAAAAGTACAATCAGAATTAATCATTTTAATCCTTTTTTTTTCAAGATATTGGTGACTATCAGATAAAAGAAATAGATGGGCAATAATGTGAACATTGTCAAACTGTAGTCAACTAGTACGAAATAATCAACCAATCTCTTGGAACTGTCATGACTGATCACTAATCCCAAAGTGTAAGAAAATAAAAGATTTCTTTCTTTTCTGGTTTTTTGTTTTAGGTTTTAAAAAAATTGTGTGTTTTTTACCCAACGAAATAATGTAAAAATGAATTTTAAAGCTGGTAGGAATTTGAATTCTTTTGCTTTTTTTCTTCCCCTGAAATAAATCCAGTGAAAAAAATTGGTAAGAAGGCACAAGGTATGGACACTCATAGTCTTTTTGTGGTGGCATATCATGGCCTGCTGTATTTGTGTGTGTTTCATCACTTGGGGAACTGTCAAATGACTTCAACTTGTATTTCTTGTAATCAAAGGGTGTTTTGTGGTGATTTTTTAAAATCATACTACAGTTATTGTACTCATTTATTCTGTGTCACTTATTCAAGGGAATGAAAAAAGAAAAACAATCATTTGCATTGAAATATGTCAATAGTTTTTTAATAAGAGATTTCTCAAATTCAGTTGAGCGAATTTTAAATCATTTATCGAGTTATCATTATGATTGCAACTTTTTCATCACCATTATCACATTTCGTTTCTTTTCCCATTGTCATCCTTTTTTGTAAGGAGACTGTTAATGACATCAATTATCTTCCTGAAATAAAATATTGTATTGTCTGCTATTTCTATTGCCCATATAGATCTAAAGTGTATATCTCTCTTTGTCGATATTTCCTGGAATGGTCACAAGTATCTAAGCCTCAACTGCACTCACTATATACATACTATGCTAACAAAATGAAAGCTTATTTGCTTTTGTGTGCGATGTCAAAAATTTTTGTGATCGTGTCTTTGGTAAAGATATCTAGCTAGATAAAACCACCACCCCACCTAACCCCCAGCCAATGAATGAATGAATGAATAAGTAAAATTGAAAAAGAAAATCTAAAGAAATAAGAAACAGTGCATTTTGAAAAAGCAAGCAAGCAAATTATATGATTGAACAATAAATTAAGCTTATTCTTTTAAGTTTATATGGACATAAACATGTAAAATGGAGAGGATCTTAATTTTTCCATCATGATTTTAAAAACTGCTCCCTCCTCTCTTACATTTGAGATAAATCGTCTATAACAAATCAAAGTATATTTTTGCCTGCTAAATATTCATTTAATGCAAAAACTCTCCTTCCATTTTCACCCTCATAAGTTGCAGAAGTACTTGCATATTTTGTACAGGTCTATGCAACCTAGAATGTTAAGACAATATTATATTCTTGCGAATTCTATTCTTTTCTTTTTATTTTTCAGCAAAGCGTACTAATCATTTCCCTTTTGCTTTGAAATCTGATAGTTAACACTTACAGAAAAAAGCCTTAATATTATTGTAAACCAATTAACACCCTATAACACTGTGCAGGCTATGTACTTTCTGTTACTGTTATTCTGTCATACAGAGATAGATGGAGATCTACCTCAAATATCTCACCCAATGACAACATACTGACTCTTAGCCAACCAACCTTAGCACTCTTTTCAAAATGCTGACTGCATGGGGTGATAGCTGCCAATTTTTTTTTGTGGCTAAGCAGCACATCTTTGTTGATAAGGTTGCAAGTCCAATCTCAGGCTACATTAAAATTTGTTTGAATTACCTAGATTTACACCGCAATGTGTATTTTCTTTGAGTCATTCAAGAGTTGGCACAGTTGGCTAGCCACCTGCTTGTCATAATCTCTTGCCTCAGAGTTTTCCTGACCTTTGTTTGATATCAGATTGGGTTTGTACTTTTTGGCACATTCTGGTGTCAAAATATTGTCAAAATACTATTGGGAGGTACAAAGGGGAACTGATAACAAAACAAAACAAAATGTATGACGCAGGTAGGGATCTAACCCAAATCCTACCAGCTAAGAGGCAGATGTTCTGCAGACAGAACTAGTCAAACTACACTCTTAACAATATTGAAATGAGAGTAAACAGTAGAGAAATTGACTGAGAGTAAATAAATGATAAATTTTCACATCAGAAAGTATATATCACTTAGAGCTGATGCCATAGTGTTTTACAATCTAAGTTAATCAATTTTATTTCTCCATGTTATTTTGATAGTTTATAAACAAAGAAAAAAGAAAAAAAGGAATACATTTTTATATGCTGCTATTAGCATAATTGCCACTTGAGTTATATTTTATTCTCAAGATAGTTACTCTAGAATGAAAATTGGTTTATCTTCATTTCTCTGCCCTATGATAATCATCTCAAGCAATATTTGCTTTCTTGGACCTTTAAGCACCTAACTCTGGCATACATATTATATCCAAATATGCCTTCTTTTAATTACATATCTGCACCAACAACCATTCTTATAAACTGGGATTCTTATGATTTTGCTTCCTTTACCAGAAATTTTCATTGATATTATAATAAAACTCAAATTGCAAATTTTAATGAATTTTATGAAGAGCAAATGGCTAGGATGATGTTATCTTTGTGTTAAGATTGAAAAATCTTTCATTCTTCAATAAATAGAGATATAACATTGAGATATGACAAGGTATAAGCTCAATAGAAATGCCCAATATTTCCAAGTTCCTTCTCCCCCCCCCCCCCCTAATTGAGACTAAATCATTGTTAACTAAGATTATCAAGCTCTTAAGTCATGACAGAAAGCTATTGTTTTCTTCCTCTCTATCCTATTACAGCATTAATTTCAATTGTCAAAGCTATTTGATTTTTAGGATATGTTTTTAAGCCATTTTTTATTTTGTTTTATTTATTACACAATAAAAGTGATAATTCATATTTTCCTCTATACAAGTATTGAATTTTTAAGTACCTGCTTGCTCTTTTTAAACGAGTTGAATGTATTTTCTGTGTTTCTTGTTTTTTCCTCACCTAAAGCCTTCTTTGATATGGCATTGAAGTTTTGTTAACTTTAAACACTAGGTTTGGTTTAATAGAAAAAATGCTCTATTGTATCAATCTCTTTTTCGTTTTTCTATGTAATTACTAAAACTTTTCTCATAAAAAGTATGACCAAAGACTTTTATCTTTCACTCTCTCTATAAAATATTCCCTTCTTTTCATCCACTAGTATGAGCGTATATCAATATGTTTAGTATGTATATGACTATTTTTATGTTTTCTTAAATGGCTATATACATAAGAGTTCATTGACCCTTATTATTAATCACAATATAATCTCACTCTTTTCTCTGAAATTCAATTTTTATCTGGATGTATTTTGATACATGCATATTCATCCATCGATGTTGTTGATAATAATGTTACTTCATTGTATTCACTGATATTTTTTGTCTAAATCAATATTATCCCTATTTGAAATGATGGAAAAAATGGCAGTGCCCTAATATCAGTATTTTTTCTTCTCCTTCCCCAAAGAGCCAAACCTTTACCAGCCCACCTACAACTTCCCAGATGACATCTCAGACACAAAATCGGAGGAGGGACTAGGTAACTCCTTCATATTTTCTTTTACCCATATTGAAATATTACTTCCTCCCATGTTTTTTTCTATCCCTACTCACCTAACACCAATCCAGTCATGTTTTTATATTATTTTTCTTTCTCTCTCAAATTTCCCGTTTCCAAACTCTGCTGATAACAATTTCCCATTTGCGCCCTGAAGCCTCATGGTGTGGGATTTGTTGCTAAAATCCTGTATTTATCACATTCTCTCTTTACATTGATGGCCATTTTCATTGTATCTACTGCTGTAGACACATCACATTCTCTCTTTACATTGATGGCCATTTTCATTGTATCTACTGCTGTAAACACATCACATTCTCTGTTTACATTGATGGCCATTTTCATTGTATCTACTGCTATAGACATTAGCATCGCACAAGATCAACACCTTTGGCAGCTCATGCATCAATGAAATCATCATCATCATCATCTCACCTCACCACCATCACTATTAATATTGATAGTATGTCCTCTTCCCTATCACTACAAATAATGCAGCTACCAACACCAAAACCAACACCATCACTATTCTTCTTCTGCTAAACTATATCTCCAGTTGTTTTTCTTTTTCTTTTTCATTAAATTCATCCATTTCCCTTTTTTTTTCATATTTATATATCTCTCATTTCATCTTTCCATTTTTCCAATTTTAGACTTATCTTGCCATCATCCATCCATTTTTTTCAGATCTTTAATGAAAGCCCTCTTTTACTCAGCCATCCATCCAATCTTCGATGTATCCCTGCTCTCATCCATCTATTTTTCCCATCTTCTACTCATCTCTACTCCCGTTCATCTGCTTTTCCAAAAAAAACTCCCAACTTCTAACCATTCTTACAGTCTTTTATACATTTATCTTCATTTATGCATTCTTTTCTCCTGTCTCTTATTAACCAATTTTTCTATGTAATCCTTCACGCAATTTCTTATATCATGATACACCAACCCACCGCCCAACCTTCCAAACCTTTATTTATCCCTTCTTTTACCCATCCTTTTTTCCTCCATTCTAATATGAGTATTATTCTAATATGAGTATTTATCAGTCCTCCCACCAATAATTTTTTTCTAATCATTGAATTATCCCTACCTCTTTATCCCTCCATCCTTCCTTCAATCCAGATATCAAACCTTACCGCTCTAACCACATGAGATCCTCCTCCAGATCCAAAGGTGAGATATCTACCTGGATCCCACCTATGGGATACCTATTAACTTTACGTATCCCATTTTGTGGATGGTTTCACATTCATATCCTACCTCATACTGATTTTTCTCTAGCATTTTTTTCATTTGATTATCCAGTACCCTTTTATCATTATAATGTAGGGCAGACTCTTATTGAGACAGAATTTCTCTGGATCATGCCATTAAGCAAAGCAGCTGATCAGCCCACTGTGAGATTATTAAACCATGATAATGAAATGATGATAATGATAGACTACACTATGAAACAATTTTGAGCTTTTAGCCAAATGGGCACAAAGTACTTTATAAGGTGTGCCTTAGCCAATAGCAATATGAAACTAGAGAAATGAGATAAGTAGCCTGCTGGGAGCAGAAACATTTTATTTCAGAGAGTCAAAATGCTGGTTCTAACCAGGCGCCTGAATCAAGTGGGAAACTGTGATTAGAGAGTCTTTTCCAAGGACTCAACTTTGATAGGAATCATGCCTGCAGCCTCACAATTTCAAACCCAGGAAACTACCACAAGACTACAAAGCCTTTGTTACTAAGCTCTATTAGCATGGGTTCTTACGACTTTACAAAATTGAATTGTGATTAGAGACTTCAAATGGCTAGATATAAGCATATATCCATAGGTAAAATTGTGATTTTGTGCTCTATGAAGTAAAGAAATCATATATCCAGTTTGGACTTAAAAGTTTCAAAAGAGTGATGATGAGGATTACAAAGATGATTTTGAACTACTGATCTTTTTGTATAACGGCGCTTTTTGTTTTATTAAATGCAATCAAAATTGCTCTCTTATATCTCCTGGCAGTTCATAGTAGAAAGGGACACATTTACATTCATTACAGCTGCAATTTTTACTTTTTTTTTCTTTTGTCAGTGTCTATACAAAGAACTGATATCATTTCTATTCTCATAGTCCTTTCACTGGTGGAAAGAATGACAGTTTTCTTGTTTTGTTGTCACACCAGATGAGTCTGGGTATAGATCAGAACCAGAGGGAAAGTACAAGGACCTCTTCAAGAGCCGCAGCAAGAGTACGTCTGGCTCTGTGTCTGGGTCACCTTCGTCTGGACAGCCGGAAACAAGAAGAAGGTGAGCAGGGAGCAAAACTTATTTGCACAAGAAAAATCAGATGTTGTTGGTCGCTTTTCCAGTCGACCATCGGATTTGTGTCTAAGGTGTAAACAGGAAAATCATGAGTAGGCTTGTGAAATAGAGAAATAATTTTAAGAAAAAATCTTCTCCGCAATCTGTTGAAGCAGTAGACGTATCTTAATTTCCACATGTTCTCTGGACAAAGGGTTGAAAACAAGAATAGCAGCTATAGTGACTAAAAGATGTGAGGGTTTTTTGCTGTTTATTCTAATGCAAATTTTTTACTTTGTATGGTGTAAAAAAAAATCAATAAGCAGTCGCAGAGAGTTAGACATGGATGCTCACTCACAACCCTTCCTCCTACTTTCTTCACAAATACAAATGGTAAATAAGATATTTCTTAAGAGGATGATAAATTATGATGAATGATAGCTAGCTCTTGAGGGGTTTGTTGTTGGTAAGTGAGGGGGTTTTGGTTGTTGCGTTGTTGTTTTTCTTTTTTTATATATGTTGGGCTGGGGGGGGGGGGCAAAGGTTGTTTGACTTAACTTGGCTTGATATAATTATTGAACTAACAAGAATTAACTTCATAAAAACTTGTAATGTAATGAGGGCAGTTTTATTGCCATAAAGGATTTTCACCCCAGATTTGATGTTGTCCTAACTTTTCATAACAACAGGAGCATTTTTTTTTAACTTTGAATATGATATTTTTTCTTAGTCAATTATCAAGTTTTAGTGAAAGCACAGAAACCAATAAAACATATCTAGGATCATCTGTGTTTGAATTTATGTGTGTGTGTGCCTGTGTTTATGTGCCATGATAACAAGTATATAATGTATATGTATAGAGATATATTTGTATGTGTGTGCATTTATATGTGTTTGTAAAATGTAGTTATAATTCTAAAAAAAAGGTATATCTATTTACATTTTTTTTATAATCCTTATCAAAATTCTTTCTGCTCTTCTTTCCCTCCATTCTCTTTTTCTCCCTATAATTATCCCCCCTCCCCTTCTTTCTCTAACCACCTCTCCCACAACACCTTTACCTCCAACTCTTCCCTACTATAAAAAATCATTATAATCATTTCCATCACAAACCTCAAACTTAACCTTATCATCATCCCAATGCCATTATTTAAAGATCATCATTTTCAGTACTTTTTTCATTAGAGTCTACATTTATCTAAGAAAATGGTACTTCAACTCCTAAGTTAAGATTTTCTTGTGAAATCAATTACCAGGTTATTACCATTCACCATCCATTTTATTTTCTACACAATGATATTTGATGCCATGATGTATAAAGGTAGAGTCACAAAACATCTGACCCTGTTCTTCTCGTTGTCCTAGTTCAATGCCGAGGGTCTATCTCACCAAGAGCAGGTATACAACTAGATCTATTTCTTTGGCATTGTCCGGCTTCCACTCCAGTCTCAGGCTGCAGGCTACAGAATGACTGACACCCCCCCCCCTCCCCTGCCCCCGGATGCATGGCTTTCAATACCTTCTTTCTAGCTGCTTCTGCAGCAAGTTCTATGTTTTCTGTCTTCGTGCCCCCATCTCTTATCCCCCCCCCCCAACACACACACACACACACACACACATACACTTTTTCCCCCTTTCCCCCCTTCCCCACCCACGCCTTGTTTCAACCT
>JAUEKY010263192.1:0-15207 GCA_031833965.1 Scyllaea pelagica
ACTGAATCCAGTTGTGCCGTGCTGACATCACATTTAGGTAGCAGAGTATGTACCCATTTGGCCAATGCGTTGGGAGCCTAATGCTAATGTCAAGGATCACATCTGGTGCAGGAGGTAGAATGATAGTGATAGGATTGTTTCAGCCACTTAGGAAAGAAGGGGTTTCAGGGGAGGGGGGGGGGGGGATGGATTTAAGTGGGAGAGATGAATTGATGAATAGAGGATGAATATGATGTGGAGAAGACTTGTGCAACCAACCGCAATCGTCTTCAATTTACAGCACACATTTTGCTTGATATCTTGACTGGAGCGTGCGTTTAGGTGAAGTAGTGTGCGCTCACAGTACAGGAATGATATACGTTTTAAGAATTGTGTCATTGCATGTGAACGTGCACTTGGCTGGCGTGCACTGGATGGCAAGTAATAATGTGATGTCATGCATGCTTCATTCCTAGAGTGAAATTGAAATGGAATGGCCAAAAAAGCTAAAACCAAAAGATGGAAGATTATATTGCAGTATGTAAATGTTACAAGCATAAATGAAATCTTATAACCATGACCAGTATTCTCAAAAGGCAATGATTTCCTAGAAATAGCCCTTGCTACGGGGCTACTGACAGTGTGGTGAAGCGCTCCCATTATATCATATAATTACAGTGAAACATGTCTATAAACCAAAATTGAAGGGACCTGAATCTTTATTTCAATTTGAACGTATTTTGGTTGAGAAATACATAATTTATTGGCATAGAGTTGATAAGTAGCTAAATGAATTCTTTTTTTTCCGTTTGTTTGTTTATTTTTTGTTTAGCCTGTTTTAGTTCAAGCTTATTTCTCTGTATTGTTGGGGGATTTCAGTTTTGAGTTTAAGTCCCTCATGAGCTCCTATGTCCTGACATTGAAATGACCTAATCTGTTGTAAGTGCTCTTGGAATTAACAAGAAGCAAACAAATTCGTTTAGCTATTTAATCTTTTTTTTCCAACCATTGATTCTGACTAATGTTTTTGTTTTTGTTTTAATCTTGGTTGATTTACAACTCAAAACACACTTCATTAAACATTGCCTTGTCTTTCATCCATGTATTTTTTGGGGTTTTGGGGTTGTTTTTACTGCATAATTTTGATTTGACTCAGTACAATATGTTAGAATATTAAATTTTTGCAATGTAAATACAATATTGAAGCATTCTTCAGATTTCTTGTTCCTGCTTGTTTTTTTTTTCTGTGACAGTTTTGTTTCTTGAGGGTTTTAGGGCACTATGAACACAATCAAGGCCTTATCAGCACCTGTATGTGACTGTGACAATGGCAATGACAGTGTGAGCAGTTAAAGCATGTCCTACTTCTATTTCTTGTCTTTCAATCTATTAATGTCTTGTCCATTCTTTTGTTATATAAAATGTACTCTTGTCACCACACAAGTGAATGTCCCACCCATCTATGTTTTGACTTTTAATACTAAGGTCTATTGTCTGTTTCAACATTCAATAAGTCTTATCATCAGTAAAATGCTATAGATTTAGATATGTTAACGTCCTGCCCCGCAGAGATAAACATAGGATTTCCCAGGAATATCTCACCCATTCACATTATACTGACACCAGGCCAACCAGTCCTAGCACTAGCACTCACTGATCTCATAATGCCAAACACCAGGTGGGCAGCTGCTGACTAATACACTGTAATCCAATTTGCACAACTTATGTATGTTGCTGTGGGGAGTCATACAACTCACAACTTGCTGCTTCTGAGGCAGATGCTCAACCACAAGAGCCAACGGTACCAGCCCATATCGACATACTATGTACCAATTTTTTATGCCATCAAAGATGAAGTTGTATCTACCTCTTCTGTTACCGTACCTGGGATTATAACTGCCCTCTCAAGTGTGACGATGCAGCAAGCACACATCTGTTCTTTTCTCAGTATCACAAGGAAATTTTTATTACTGAGTTACTGTTATTCCAAACTGGCTCTCTTGCTTGATAAACGCATTAGTATTGAGCATCTTAGTTTTAGTCCTTGGAAAAGATTGTGCCCAGATAACTGTTTCTGAACACTTGAATGACCTGAAAATGATTGAAGTGCTTTGAAACTGAAACCTTAAAAAGAAACCTGCTATAGCAATCAACTAGTGTATGAAGGTAAGCTACAGTACTGTTTAACAATAGATGCTGCTGGATTAAATTCAAATGAGTGACAAATTCTATACGGCTAAAAATACAATTGCAGTTTCCTTGGTGGCCTTGGAATAGGAAGGAATTGTAAAATTCTAAGTTGAAATTACATGCAGTTTTTGTTTGGTCCACAAGGCCTGACCAACATGTACAGTGGAGACCATATAGAATACAACAGGCCGGGTTATAACAGGGATTTTTTAAATCCCCTTTTTTTCTCTCACTCTATGCCTGAGCCTCTATTAAAAATTATCGGGTATAACAGGGTCTCACTGGAACCTAATCCGATCCGCCACAACAGGGACATTGCTGCTTCATGCGTGAATTTATACACATAAGAAACTCTGCTTAACAGGCAAAGTGAGGAAGTAATTCCTGTCTACACCTCGTAAACGATGTGAAGCTAGTGAGTGTGGCTATGGTGTGTTAGCAAAGAGAGTTAGAGAGTCAGCGGTGTGTTTGTGTACCGGAGAGTACTGAACAATGTATGAGATCGCCCAATAAAATCAATACAGGCTCATTAACAGGGATCGGCCGGTCATCGGGAAGAGGCCTAAGAGTGCTTGATGCGGGAGCGTGCTTGAGTCTGAAGTAAACATTATCAAGAAATTTTCAGTATCAAAGCTCTTAAGTTATTTCCCTTCATTTGTTATGATTGCAAAACACTGATGTCGCAACATTAGTTTTGATACTTAGTTCTTAAATGTGTGAAATCGTTTGTAGGGCACTTAATTGTCAGACACGAAGTACATGTATAGTATTGTATGTGATCAAATAAGAAAACAACACATACACGGCATACATACATCCCATGCTTATGATTCATCAACACAATACGATGCCACATCAATCTCCACATTCAACCAGTCTCGGGCATGATACTTAACAGGTTTATTACAGTACGTATGTTTAGTAAATAAAGACCATGACCCCAGGAGATCAGCGGAAGGTAAAGCATCCTTGAAACTCATTCAAGATGTAACGGGCAGAAGTCAGGGTGCGAATTACACAGTCAGCCAATGCACTAATACTATTTTGTGCAATCGTTAATCCCCTTCTCACCCCTTCCCCCCTCCCTTTCCAATTTCTCTCGTATCTATCTTCATCACCCGATTTCTGCCCGTTCACAGCTGCGATGCTGCTTTTGTTATGAAACAGAGCAGGCAACTACCCACAGAATTGGCTACTGCCAAGTAATTAAGCGTGCTTGAAGCCAAAGTCACCGGGCTTAAAGACGTACAGTTTACATAGAAAAAAATTTGGTAAGAGCGCCACATCGTGCTTGAGAGTCCGAAACGTGCTTGATGGCGGAGTGTACTGTACCTTGCTATGCCTTCTGCCCATCGCCATCACTTCCCGTCTAGGAGTTTTCAAGTGAAACGGGCTTGAATTATATTGAAATTGAAGGGACCTGAATTTTTATTTTGATTAAAAAATAATTTGGTTTAGAAATGCTTAATTCCATAATAAACATTAAATAAGCATCCAGACAACTTTTCTTATTCTTTATGGTTTAGGGTATTTTTCAATTCAAACAGTTTTCTCTTTACCATAATCAATCCAGTTTGGACTTTGGTCATCCTTGAGCCTCAAGTAATCAAATCACAACACAAACAGTGGTAAGATGCAAGGTTGTTTGTCGTGTCCTCATCTGATACCACGCCTTGAATGCAAACTTGCGTGGTTAGGGAACAACACCAGCACTGACTCATTGCCTGTGGTTATCATGCTGTGTAAACAACATGGCTTAGTTAGATTACATTGTGCAAACAATCAAAAGGATGGTGTTTGTTGGCTAGCCACCCGCTGACTCTGACAAATTTTGGTTTTGAAAGGAGAAAAAATGAAGGGACAGTCTAATTCGAAAAGAACTGTGTTTTGGGAATCGTTTAGGATTAAGGGTTCTTTTTTGGAGCAACCCATAGTGATATTTCTGATTAAACCCATGTAAATTGTTAAGAAAAAAGCAAAAATTTCAGATTAAGCATTTTTGAATGAACCGAACTAAGATGTATATCAAAACCAACGTCACATCGCACTTTAACCTCTCAATGACCGCTTTGTGGTCTAGTGGTAGACTCTTCCGGGCTTGTGATTGTGAGATCGCCGATTCAATGCACATCTTTGAAGGTGCAAAGTCGGGTCCTTGGAAAAGGCTCTTTACTCACATTTTCCTACTCCACTCAGGTGTAAAATGAGTACCTGGCGATTCATAGTGTCTCAGTCCCAAAAAATTCACTAGCACCTAGCATGCAGCTTGTCTCGTCCCGTATGTTTCCTGTTGCTGTTGGTTGGGGACATCCTGTAAAGCACTTTGAGCAAGTTTAGTGGATATTGCTATATATAAATGCTTTACTTTTTTTAATGGCAGTATGGATTGTATAGCCATTTCAATTGATTTATAAGACATGATTTAAGAATTATGTTGGTATTTTCGGACATACGTATGTATGTACTTACTTACTCAAAGAATGCTGTGTGCACTTATGAGGAACACTCTGTTTCATTTGATATCAGTAGAGGAAAAAAAATTCTGAGAACTGTTTGCCAAGTCTTTTGCAATATATCATTTTATAGAAAAAACATTTTTGATGAAGAGAACAACAAACAAAAAAAAAAAAAAAGGAAAGGAACAACACTATCTATCATCCTGCAATGTTTTTATGACAGTCACAGATACATGTAGTTCATATTAAAATAATTAACCCAAAGAACAATTAAGCCAATGTTAATGTCATAATGTTGATATACACAACTCCATCAGGTGAGCTAATAAAGAACAGAATAAAAAATAAACTAATATCACAAGAGTATGGGTGGCAAAACCAAGTGTGAACTCTAAATAAACAGCTCGAAATAAGATTGTTTTGCCACTTGTTCAAAACAACATACAATATATTTTCCTTTTCTTTACAATTCAAACTGCGTCCCCACCTTCAACTTTTAAGAAAATCAATGTCTTGTTTTGATTATATTAAAAAAAAATCTGACATCATTCCCAGGTGAAATCAAAATTAAGATGCCACCCAAATAAATATTACAGTGTATTAAAAAAAAGAAAAACAACAGGAAGTAAGACATTTATAAACGAATAAAGCAGTGCTCAAAGTTGCATCTTTCGTTAATCAAAAGAGTCCTTGCTTCATGTCTGTCACCCTACAACAGTAGACTAGGGGTCAGAGACGGAGATGGGCATCAAAATTAATGCTGATAACACGTAATTCGATATATGAGTTTCTTTTTTTCTGACATATGATAAAAAAGTTTATAGTGACTGAAACTACAATATATCTCTGACAGAGTAAGGTTGGTGGAGACTGGAAACAGGAACAGAATTAATGGAGACAAAAGACAGTACAAATCGGAGATGCAAATCAAAATGTTTAGATTCTTTACAATCAACACCACAACTTCATTCAGGTAGGATCAGTAAGAATGTATGAAAATATTAACAATGTTTCTGTTTTCCTTGGTTATGAGCATGTTTTTCGGACTTAGTTATATGAAAAAAAAAAAAATCAAATTATCACATAACATCACAAAAATAAATGATGGAGAAAAACTATTACTTTGACTTTGAAGAAGTTGATCGCTTTATGGGAATAAGCACCAAGCAAGGGAAAAACATCTGACACTGGTATTCTAATCTAAGATCAATCCCCTTTTACTTGGCCCTCTCTAAGCGTTAATGATTCCATCTTCACACAGACTAACCATCCCATCCAGATTGGCTCCTGCTTCATTAAACTCAATTTCAAAAGTAAAGAATGCACAGTTTTTTTCTTCTCTCCCTTGAGATTATAAAGGAATAAAAGTCAAGCACTTAAACAATATCACAGGTTTTAAACAGCCATTGCAGTACGGCCAACAAACACAAGGACAAATGGAAATTGATTGCCATGAGGATATCATGTCAGAGCATACCAGGGTGTTGCCATCTTCACGTTTGACTACCCATACAGGACACTGGACAACAGGCAGCATTGAAAATACGCCAGTAGGGGAGGAAGTTTATATGTACAACTTAGGATTGATGAATTTACAAGGAACCCACTACAATCAGCGTTGGCAACACAGTTATCTAAATTAAGAGGAAAATAAACAAAAATTAACTGCAATCTGTTATTGGATTGGTATTGGAGGTGAAAAATTGTAGAAAAAAATATTTTTAAATCAATAAATAAAAGAGTGATGGATTCTTGTGAAACACCCCCATACTACAGAATACTTTGTACTCTAAATTAGCAAATGAAAAGAAAACACCTATTCAATGGCATCATGTAAATCATGATAAACAAAAACTTCAACATTTACAGGCAAGAGGTCTTCGAGAAAAAAAAATTGTATTAAAGCCAAAACCCTCCCCCTTAAAACTGTGATCCCACTCGGCCTCTTACTTTCCATTGTGACAAAAAGATGGCAGGATGACAGAGAAAGGATTTGCCGTCATCAAAACACTCACTCCTTCAATACAATAATGGCAAACCATGATTCAGAAATAAAATATAAATCATCAAAGACAAGCTCTCCTAGTTCTTGACCAACAAGCAAAATTGAAAGTCCAGTAGGTTTAATGATTGGGGAGCCATGGCCAGTCATTAGTGTGGCGAAGGGTCCGTGTCCGAGGCCCCTCGTTGTGGCGGCATGTGTTTGAGCATGCTTCGCTTTACCGTGGCAGGATTGAGGGAACTCCGATCTCTTCCTGCCAAAGAGGTGGCAGCAGCGGAAGCCCGGCCAGACATGGATGGCAGACCCATCCCGCCAGTGCTGCCCAAACCGGGGTTGTGGACAGACACGCTGTTTGGGACTGTGATAGGGCTGCAAACCTGGCGGGGATTGCTGGCCGAGGGTGAGGGAGAGGGAGAGGGAGAAGAAGGTGAGGTCATCGCCCCAAAGCAACCCCTACTGTTGTTATCCCGATGGTTAGTACCCCCTGACATAGATCGAGTTTTGTGCCCTGACTGAGACTTGCTCAGTGCCCCAGGACCCCCTCCACCCCCTGACCTCTCTGAGGATTTCACAGTTGATTGTTTGGTATTTCGTGAATTCGGACTGTGCCTATTTTCCTTTTGCATGAAGGTGTCATCCCCGTTTTGCTCATCTTCTCCATCTCCATCTATCTCTTGTGGCCTCAAAGATGTCCACAAGGTCGTCATCTCCTCTGTGTTTTCTGCTACCAAATTCAACTGCTCTGTTAGAGTTGCCAACAAAAGTTCCTGAACAAATACGTTGCGCTGGGAAGTGTCGTTTTCTCCATTCGCCACACTTTGATTGGGACTGCTGCTCTCAGCACACAATCTAGAGAAAAGAACAAAGAGCACAAGTTATCATAACATGCATGAACATAAAGATAAATATATATATTTTTAAAAATCACACTATCTAAACAAGTTTAGCTTTGCTGCCTTCAAAGCAACTGTAATATAGCTAAGCTTGGCATTTCAAGGATTAAAAAGAGCAAATTTTTCAAAACATTTCTTCAACTTCATCATTAATGCAACTTTTTCTTAACCAGCATATATTTCAGAACATTATTATATCCTCCATTAATTCTAACCTAGCGAGTTTACTAATTTTTTAAAAGAAAAACATAAAGAAAAACAGCTGTTTTACTTGTGTGTCTAAGCAGGTAGCAGCTATTGGAAATAAACACTCAAGTTTTAATAAGTAGACAACACAAAGGCTTAAACAATGACAATGTCCTTTAGAATAAAAACGTCTCTGTCAGGAGCAAAGACAAGATTGTATTTACCAATCAACAAACGAAAGAGATAAAGCACAAAAGATTGATATAACTTTTTTGGGCATTTTGGTAGTTCTCAATGCTCTCTTAGAGGATTAAATTGTCAAATGACCTAACTTTACAGAAAAAAAAAAGTCCTTTCTCATATATACTGTTTCTCAATGTAGTGCAGTATCAGTATTGGGGGCAATAGTATTTATTGAGATCATAGCATATTTTGTTGTTCTGGAGGAGAATGAGGTACAGGAGAAGGAAAGAAGAAAGGAAAAGATGAAGAAGGACCAAGAGAAGATGACCACTTCACAACATCCAGGAGTCAACTAAACATCAAAAGAAATTCATAAAATCAGAGCTTCAACTAAACTGCCTTTGTGAGCATCTAGTGCGTGTGTGTGTGTGTGTGTTAAGTGATGGGGGTTTTGCAGCTCCCAACAACTGAATTGTAATTGCTTTGTATCAGCCACAACCATAGACTCTATATGAGTGGGGGAAAAGGCAAAAAATGTCTTTTTTTCAAAACCATCTTATCTTTCTCCATCTTTTATTCTCTTTGTAATATGACA
Organism: Scyllaea pelagica; assembly: GCA_031833965.1. NCBI lineage: Eukaryota > Metazoa > Mollusca > Gastropoda > Nudibranchia > Scyllaeidae > Scyllaea > Scyllaea pelagica. The sequence continues at coordinate 8,485 of JAUEKY010263192.1, forward strand.
GTCTACACTCCCACTACCGACCAGACTCCAAGGTGTCTAAATAAAAGAGAATATATCTCTATTTCTCTTCATCTTGTGAAACAGCAGAGGCAAGCAGAGTCTAACTACTTTAAGACAACGTTGATCTGCTCTCACAGTGTATTTTATCAAAGACCATATAAAGTCCACACATTTTCAGATCATAGTGATACATACTTAGTAAGAAGAAACTGTGAATCAACTTTGGGAGGCGCTACTGAGGTGGCTGAGGACTCTGTTGGCGCTGGAGCGGTGTTGCTGGAAACGGGAGGCTTACTGGCTTCTGCCTGTCTCCTGGGTAATCTTTCCAGTTGTTGCCTGAAGGAAAAGATAAGCATTCATTACACCAAGAATCATTGGAACTAATCTAAACAGCTGTAAATTTTATGGCATCTGAATACAAGGTTTGTAAAAAATACAGAAATTCTAAGATTTTTTAAAAGGGGATATACAAGTGGAATTTTTTTGAAAATCAAGATTCATTTCATACAAACATTTGCCTAAAAACATTTTTGATGTTATGGTTTAAATCCTTGTTTCAACACTTTAAAGGTCATATCACCAGCAGCGTGCTCAAGACATTTTAAAGTGCTACCAGACAGAGATAAACAGAAGACTCAATAGGAATAGCTCAGTCACATTATACTGACACCGGGCCTACCAGTCATAACACTTTTCCCACAATGTTCAATGCCAGGTAGACAGCTGCTATAAAAATATTTTTATGACTGGAATAATTCATGCCCTGGGATCTAAGCCACAACTTATTGGTTCTGAGGTGAACGCTTAACCAATAGCGCTGGTATATCCAATTCTTAGGCTATAGGCATAAACAAAACATATAAACACAACTTCAACCAACCTGCAGTCATAAGGATGGGGGAAAGAGAATGGGTTAGAAAGGTTCCCACTTTCACTTATACAACCAACTTAATCTGAACAGAATTTCTTTCAGACAGTTGACTTCTATCATAGGCTATATCTAGCATGGGATGGGTTTTTGTCTTTGTTTTAATTATCATTAATATCATTCTTTATTTGGTGTGAAAGTAGCCTTCCAGTTAGTCAAGGGAGCATGCTTCACAATTTTTGTTATAATCTGATTCATTCTGGAAGCAGGTGGACAAAGTTTCCGCTGAGCAACACTAGTTGCACTAAAAAAAAATACATCAGGGTTTATGCTTGATTGAGGCAAAACCTAACTAAACATATAAAATTCACTTTTATTCTCTTGACATTTTTTGGTTTGCTAATCAGAGATTGATTGGGCAAAGCATTTCAAACCTCAAGTTGATTAGAATGATGTTTAATTGTATCAGTTTATGGAAACAGTATAGCAACCAGCAGCAGCTGTGATGGTTGGGATGATTTTCAAGTACTGAATCCCCAAGACAAGACATTCAGCACCAGCCACAAAAATCATATCCAATTAATAGAAAATTGATTATAGACCACTCATGTGCCCCCATTCACATGCAAACTCTCAGAGAACTGCAAGGACTGCACTTATAAAAGGACAGGATTAAAAAAGAAATCTAAATAAAATTGTACTATTTGCTGCTTTTTTAGGAAATAGTATGTCTCTCTCTCTTTTACAAGCACATAGTCATAACTGATATCATCATAACAAACATATATATATATGCATCTCGTTGCCTAAAATAAACGCCCCTGGCAATATGATCTCAAACATGTTACTTGCTCATAACATATTTACGCTATGACCAATCTGCAACACTATTTTTTAATTTGCATGCCACATTATAGAAAAATATTAAGGGACAAAATATTTCATCCCAAGAAATCTTACATTGAAGAGTTCACAGAGTTTCACTTCAAATTCTCTATCCTGACAACACAAACCGTACTCAATGGAGCAAGTTTGAAACCATATAATTCCTCAACACGTCAAAAACAATGAGCAGCCAAGAATTCAGTTTGCACTTTTCAACATCCAGCATAAATTGTGAAAGAGATAAAAAGATACCAAGAGAGCTGTACCTGGTAGACTGTAACTGCATCTCTAACTGCTGAAGCTGGGAGGAAACACTCTGAGCAGCAGCAGCTCTGTTGCGGACACTGGACAGCTGGGACAAAAGTTCTGTTTGAAAAAAATATTAAAAATTTCGTTTCATTTCAGAAAAAAGATAATACACACCAATGCCTCTCTCATGAACATAAAAATCCATTTTAAGTTATCTTTATGTAAACAAACAAGCCAGCGAGAGTTAAGATGAAAAAAATACTTTCTCAAACTGAACAAAATGTAAAAAAATTGGAGGTTGCATTGGATGGTCAGCCTACCTCAGCAGTTTTATTCCACTTCAGTCAAACTTAGCTTGTAATGGGTTAAGATCATAAAAAAATAAATAAGAGCGCTTAAACTAAAAAAACAAAACCAGAAATATTCATAGCGCATGTTGAATCTTGATACAAAGTTTATTGCAAAAGAAACTGGGGAAAGATAAAAAGAGTGAAGACTTTCTGTACCAGCAATTGGATCCATGTTTTCTCGACTACTGGGTGAAAGACTGGTAAGTGCAGAACCAACAGTCCCAAAGTGTTGTGTCCGTCTTGGTCTGGAACCTCCAACTCCACGGCCAGGTAGGGGAATGCGGCGGGCATGCCGAAGGCCAGCCGATTCATCGTAAGACAAATTAAGGAGAATCACTGCTCAAGCGAAAGACAAGCAAATCAACCTATCTTTTGTCTTATGAAATTGATATAGTTTGAGCTTGAGGAAAAATCCATATGAAGCCTGGTTATGTATTATGATTTCTTAATTTCTACCTATGGTATTCTAGAGGGGCAATCAGACTGTTTTCAGGCTCAGTGTTTGCGGAAATTTTTTAAGATTCGCTGGCAACAGCATGTCCCAAACACTGAAGTCTTGAAATTAGCAGAAACATCAGCTATAAGTAAGGAAGTGTGCCGAAGGAGATGGTTCTGGATTGGGCATATTTTGAGGAAGGATGAAAACAATGACTGTGCTGTGGTTTTGGGATGGACGCCAGAAGGAAAGCGGAAAACGGGGCGTACGAAAATTACATGGCGGAGGACAGTGGAGGGCGAGAGAAATGGAGCTGGCTGAAGTACATGGGCTCGTAAGTCAGCTGAAAATCGGACTCAGTGGAATAGTGATGTCCAAGCCTTATGTGCCTCCAGGCACGGAGAGAATTAAGGTTGAGGTGAGGCTAGGACTCATTGGCCCCCTGTCAGTTTAATGGCACCATAATGCCCAACACCAAACGGACAGCTGATGAATAGTCGATTATTACGACTTGGGTATATCGCGTACCTGAACTTACAACTTACTGGCTCCGAGGAAGGCGCTCAACCACTTAAGCCAATTGCACCGGTGAAAAAACGTTTAAACGTTATGGTTTAACGCCTGCTTCTACACGATTTGATTTAGGTCACATCGCCGGCGGAGTACTCTGGGACATGTTAACGTGCCGCCACACTGAGATAAACGGGGAACTCGCACGAATATCTCACCCAGTCGCATTATACTGACAGCGGGCCAACCAGTCTTAGCACTGTTCCCATAATGCCGAACACTAGGCTGCTAAAACGATTTTTACGACTTAGGTATGTCGCGGTGTGGGAATCGAACCTGCCACCTACCAGTTACGAGGTGGGCGCTCAACCAAGTGCGCCAACGAAGCACTGCACCGGTGAGGAAAACAAACTTTTGAGTCCAACGTGGGAGAGAATTGATTCATGGCTAAACCCAACGCACTAGTTGTAAAAGTACTCGGTGTACGCTCCCCTCTTTGCTGTATGAGCAAACGGAAGAGAAGAATTAAAGGAAGTCAAGCGTGAAGCGTCTTTCAAGAGGAAAATACCGGAATATTTCTAGTACACTGTCATCTCCAATTGATCTGCCGTTTCGAAATGAAAAGCCGTAACTGCAGCCAGGTTGCGGCCCCAGTTCTGCCATTATTGAGGCAAACGCGTTTTTTTTACTTCCCATTGACATAAATGACTGATATAGCACTATTGATGTCCCTTAACAGGAGCATTGGGATAAAGATAAACCCCACACCAACTGAGATGATGATATATTCAGTAGATTACATGATATGTCAGTTACTGCCTTTCATTTTGAAACGGCCGTGATCGGGGCTACTTGCACTAAAGGGTTGATTGTTCCCCTGGGTTTTCCATTTGCATGGAAGCACTTGTCGATTTGCTCTGTTTGCTTTTGAGTTCTTTTTTATATGTTCGGTTCCCCTTTTGTTTGCTGTTGCGTTCATTCAGGTTCCTGACAAGGCAAACACAATGATGGAACACGAATCTATAAGACACGCTTATTCATGTCGCACAATGAATTTACGCGTATGTCATTACAGTAGAATGGTTTCGCGGACTTGTTTTCACGTAGGGATTGTATTTGTTGGAATGAATCTTGAATGAATGATTGATACCATACGAGCTTGTAAGTATCCCTCCGCGAAAATAAAAATAAAAAACAAAAACAAACGAGCTAAAATGCATGATACATTATCATTGAGATAAAGAAAAGATTACGTGTTTATAGCGTTTAAGAATACAATCATAACGTACAAAACCAATGAATGGTATTCTTGGGGTTTTTTTTATTTAATGATATACCTGGCCCTTCCCCCATACGCTAAAAGACCCAACAACAACCAAAAATAAGCATTTAAATATTAAGGTTTAACGCCTACTTCTATACAATTCAGGTCACATCGCCTTCTTCTACATAATTTAGGTCACATCGCCGGCGGAGAACTCTGGTCATGTTAATGTGCTGCCACAATGAGAACCACGGATAACTCGCACGAGCCAACAAGTCTTAGCACTGTTTTCATAATGCCGATCGCCCGGCGGGCAGCTGCTAAAAACCGATTTTTACGACTTAGGTATGTCGCGGCGTGGGAATCGAACCTGCCACCTAACGGTTGTGAGGCGGACGTTCAACCAAGTGTGCCAACGAAGCCGGTCCCAGATACGCAGTAGATCATTTAGCCAACAGGCGAGCCACGAGGGACCTTAGCTTTCTATTACTCTAAAAAGAACGTACATTCTATGACGTCACAGGGTCATGTGACCAATCGTGACATTCACTTAACACCAGGCATCTTTGGCTTGCAATAACCAGAAACCAAAATGGTCAACTCATGACAAAAATGGCACAATTTCATAGGGCTTATAACAAAACATGGTTCAAGACTAAATTGGATGCATTTCTTGCTTTTATATCAGTGTCCTAAGTCACAGTCTTTTATTTCTCGTCCAACGAAACACCAACAAAAGGGCGGTTCATTTAGGGTATTATACATCGTTTTAATGCGCATGTATCGAAAGCAGGTGTGATCAATGTGAATTATCTGGTAGTTAAAGCGAAATGTCGTTGGTTTTTGTTTATCTTTTTTTTTGGAAAAAAAGGTGGGAGGAAGGGGGGTGGGGGATTTCATGGTCGTTGTCTGCCCCCCCCCCCCCTTCCCAAAAAAAGAGAGAAGAAATTAAAACAGCAACGGAAAAAAGAAATAAAAAGAAAAGAAAAAGAACAAGAACAAAGTAAAGCGAACACATCAGTCCCAATGATCATTAATAAACACCTATCAACTAACCGGAAAATACAAAAACCCCCAACAGCCCACAAGCCATGCCAAGTACAAAGACAAGAAGCACCCCCCCCCCAAATAAATCCAACAAAAAACAAACAAACAAAAAACAACAACAAAAAAAGCAAACAAAAAAAAAATAACAAAAAAGAAATTCGTATATTATCATTAGTTCATATTTATGCATAAAGAAATGCTTATATTCAATTAAATGTTTATCATCTATCATCTTTGTCAGGCAAAGTTGCAAGTTACATTCATATAAATGCGTTGAATAATATATGATAGAATATACACAAAAACATAAAAATTCCCACATGTGCATAAAAAGTCTATATTATATCATATTACAATTTTCCATCTACCTTAATGTCTGGCAACCACCCCCCCCCCCCCCTTCCCAGCCCTTCAACCCGCAAGTAATTTATAAATTTTCAATTACAAAAATTTCGGTCCGCATTCCGCTGAAATACCAATAGTCGTGGGCACAAAAAACCAGTAGACTAAGCATTTTTCTAAACTACGTTTAATCAATTTAGGTGATTTAGAAAAGTAGTTAAGGAAAAATAATATTTCCAAATTTCCTCACACAATTCTTGTGTTCTGTAGCACCATATCTATTCATAGTACTAGAATGAATGAATGAATGAGTGATCTAATCCCACCCCCCCCCCCCGCGTTGACTAATACCCCCAACCCCATAGTTTATACATTTCTGGAATGTTCCACCTTACCCCTTTTATTCACCCCTTCCTCTTCCCTTCCTTTTATTCCAGACCACAGCGTATAGTTTTAACCCACAAAAGCTCAGTATAGTTTAAACCCACAACCGCTCAGCAGTTGGACAGTGTAATAATGTTGTGCAGTGTGGCGTAGTGTAGTGTAGTGTAGTGTTGTGTAGTGTAGTGCTGTGTATTGTTATTACTTAGTGGTGTTCGGTGCTGTGGTTGGCTGAGAGCTGCCTGACGTCAGAATGACGAGGAGCTGTGACGTCTGCATGGTTTTGGCCGTCGTCACTGTGGGCATTGTTGTCGTCACTGTGGACATTGTTGTCGTCACTGTGGGCATTGTCGTCATAGTCGTTGGTGTAGTGACCGTGGGCATTGATGTC
>JAUEKY010263302.1:0-15202 GCA_031833965.1 Scyllaea pelagica
CTTCCATACAACTTATTACCAATGAAATGTGCAAGTACGTAAGGGATGCTTCAAATCACAAGTGTCCTGGGCGGCCATACTGGCGTGTTGGTGACAGGATGACAGAAGATGATTGAAGCAACAACTACTCCTAGGAGGCAATCTGTCCTAGTTGTCATTGTCAAAGGAAATAGACAATTTATACCTCAAATCTCCCTATCAATTCATTAGATTTGCTTGGTGAGGAATTTTGATTTCTAATTGTGTTTGACAGCGATGATAAAACGAAAAGCTTTTTCAATTATTGAACCAGAACTTGACCCTGAAGAACATAAAATGTTTTGTCTCCCCTGGAATTTGGGATATTCATCAAAGTACCTGGGACTGTCAGTAGCAGTTAAAGGCCATCCCTTTTCATAATCAAGGAGGTATGGTCACATAAAAGAGATGATACAGCGTTTGGTTATATAGGCAATCAAATATGTTTAAATATTTGAAATAAAAGGTAGCCACCATAATGATATCATTGAATCTTTTTCCTGTGCTTAATAAGACAGTTCTACTAAACTATAGTTCTGGGCCTTTTGAATTAGGTCTAAATGACTAGATTTTATCTAGATTAATTATTACAGGCACATTCATAGACTAAGATATCTATCTAGAGAAAGCATTTATCTTTAAGTGATCATTAGCAGTGAAAACAAAAGCCATTTAGTCCAAGTGAATTGAAACAAAGAAGAGATTAAAAAAACATTTAATTTGGTGCTTATGGAAACTAAAGATAAGCTGTGGGGATTAGATATTCATTCAAACAAACACACACACACACACACATAAAGTCTAGTTTTTTCATGCAGCATCAAATCAGCAGGTGATTCACATTGCTTTCAGTCATACAAAATCAATCCAACCACATTCTGGACATAGGGGTTAGTCACAATTTGCTTACGTTCAATGTTTACAATTACTCCACGTTTGACACTTTTGCATGAACGGAGATTTATTTTTTACAGCGTTGTAGTAAGAATAATTATCAGGTTCTAATGCTTTTCAGTGCTCATCACAAACGACTTAACATATTCCTACAGATTCTATTGAAATAGCAACAAAACATTACCTTCCAATACCAGATCTCTCACTTCCTGAGTAACTGCTTATGCTAGAGTTTATACCTGTATCTTCATCTGAATCACTGAATGGTAAAAGAAAAATAGAAATCAAAGGATGGGCCAACTACTTGGAGATATAACCCATTTGTAGTTCTCTCTGGTATTAATTACTCTCTCTTAACTTACAATTCTAAACATATGCTGATTAAAGTATCATAATCCGAAATTATAAGGAGAAATAGCAAAACAGGTCGTTAATGATAAATCTCTACTCCAAACCTCAGAAAATGGGTAGACAGACTAAAGATGAAACATAAAAAAGAAGATTTTTAAAGAATAATTAGTAATTCTAATTGTTTTCCTTTACCCAAATACAATTAGACATTTTAAAAATAATCATTCTTTAAAAGCTGTCTTTGAAAAACATATTTTTCAAATCATTTCATTACAGTATTCTATGCCATCCATACTAGAAGAAAGGAAGGGAAGTAGTTCTTATAAGAAAAAAGAAAAGAGTAATTCTTGTTTCACCTTGATCATGATATCACCAACTCTCATGTATTCAACGTAGCACAAATAAATATGGAAAGGGCTTCTTTTAAAAAAAAAATAGAATCTTTATTAAAGCCCTCCGAGACTTTCAGACAGGGCTACTGCAGTTGGTGGATTTCTTTGAGTCTACTTGTATCCTTTTCTTTTAGATGTATTTGATGTATCACTATCCGTCTTTTTAAAGAAAGATCACAGTTTCTTAATGAATCTAATTTCTTCATTTCCTATTCATATTTTCCTTTAAGTTGTATTTGATGTATCACTATCCGTCTTTCTTAAGAAAGATCACTGTTTCTGAATGAATCTTATTTCTTGATTTCCTATTCATATTTTCCACTTTTTCATTAAGGGATAAAGAAAGGAAGGGGGTGGAAAGGAATAATGCTTAGCCGAGTTGTAGAAGTAAAAACAATAGCAATTCTGAAAAGCCCACACCCAAACCTGATATTCCAAAATGATGAAATGCACATAGACTGCCAATGCAAGATAAAACAAGTCAACACAGTTCAAAGATAACAGTTTATCTTTAAACAAAAGATTTTCAGATTGAGCTCTCAAGGAAAATGTCTGAAAAACTGGATAACAAAACAAACTTGTATCTTTCTTTCCAAAATCATGTTCATACTTATGAGTTTTTTCAAAAGAAAATTGAATTTATAATCTTTAATCTTCATTTCTTTTCAGTTCTTTTCACTTTCATTATGTGTTAAGAAAACAATAGGTAGTAATTTTGTTTCAGCAATAAATAAGAACAAGTAGGTATTTCAAAAGGCCCACTCCCAAACCTAAAATAGTAAAGTGATGGAATACACCGTGACTGCCATTGCACAATTGTAAAACATAAACAAAATGTTTTTATAAATGCTCTTTCAACCAAAGCTGCTCAAATCAAGGAGTTGAATAACAAAAAAAAAGAAAAAAAAAAAGAGAAAAAAATCAATACCAAAACAAAACCCCAACTCAATTTGCACAATTGTGATCTTATACCTGACTCTTTTCAAAAATTGCATAATGATTCTGAAATTAGGGATAATGTTGTGAATACAAAAGTGGTAAAATTTCAATTATCACTCAAATCACACAAGTATATACATGCATCAAATTAATATCTATACTATTGTATCACATCCAAAGTCCTTTATCATTAATACTTTGATGCAACCATCTATTAGAAATAACAAACATGATGAATCAGGTACACACTATTTGTGAGTCAGTTTCTTCAAGAAGCATATTCAAATAAGAAGAATCAAGTGTCAAAAGTGAGAACTTTAAATGAAATTTTATTTGGTGCTCTTAGGGTGTGCCTTATGTATTAAGTTTAACATACGACCAGTGTCACGATGTGTATTTTCTTTTTTTTCTTTTTTTTTTTTTTTTTTTGTTAATTATGATTTTGATTAGTAAGATGTTTTCTTTTATGGCTCTTTATGTCTATTTCTATATTATTCATATCATCGTTACATTTCGAGATCTGTGAAATTTAACTTTTTGAAAGATAAACCGAAAGCAATCGTTACATTTCGAGATTTGTGAAATCTAACTTTTTGAAAGATAAATTGAAATCAATAATACTGATGAAGATGCAAATTTTTATCATGTCTCTAAAATTGCAAATAATAAATATTCTAATTTAAGTATCTGAAATAATATCAAGTTGGCCACTACTAAAAAAAAACACAATCCTCAAATAGGAAAAAAAGAATTCAGCTACAAAAACAAACATTTAATTAGAAGCTTTTCACAATTGATGACACATTCTTACATTTCAATGTTTGAAATTGGAATCTCCCTTACCTCTGAACCTCAATCCAGGATTTGTTTTTGAAGATTGATGCTTGAGATAAGGATGCTATCAGCTTATTCTCCTTATCAAACTCTTTCTGTAAGTAAAGAAAAACGTTATAACAGTGAGAATGCATTAACCATGCACAATGACAAATGTATGGCTTGCTATGTTTCATTACACTGGTTTAAACAAGAATGTTTTTTTTTCAAAATTGGGATAGGATTTTTAAAAGCCTCCAAATAACAATAACGATGAAATACAGTTCGTTTTTGAAATACTTCCATTCCTGTCAATGACGTCTGAAGGTACCCAAGATTCTGTTACAGACAATTCTCATGACAAAAATACAGGCAAAAAAAAGGGCAAAATACAGTTTATATTCAAAGAGCATGGCCCATAAGATCTCAGACAAGAAGCACTGGAAGAGAAAGGAAAGTTTCATTCTACGGAGCAGGGTGAATAAAAGATCTGCCAGCATGATGTTTTAGAACCCTGTTTTTGGAACTGATAGAAAGAGTTTATAGAGGATCATAACCAGAATTGGGAATCATAATATTTCTTAGGTTGTTCAGATAAAAGGCTTTGGTTGATTTTGTAAAGTTCTATAAATATCAATGTCCTATATTCTACTCTCAATTTGAATTGTAGCCATTGGAGATTGACAAATAATCTGTAGAGACTTTTGTTCATTTTGAACTTATTGTCAGGCTAGCTGCCTGGTTTTGTAAATGTCAGTTAATGTTCTATGGTCATTGTTGGCAATTATTTGTAACTTTTGCTAACTCCATTTCTTGCCCTTGAAATGTTTTCTTCTTAATTGCTTTTCCTCCCTCTTATTGAAGGAGGAGGTAAAGATTTGTTATTTTTGCTCTTTTATTGCTGGGAGGAGAAGGTGTTCCCCCTACAGAATGAAGAATGCCAGATGTACCTGCAAGTTTCGGGCAATCTCCCCCGGTTTTGACTTCTCATGTCTGGGCCTCTTCTTCTCTAGACTCTTGTCTTTGTTCTCAGGTGACAGACGTGTTGGTGGGGAATGACTAGCCCTTGGGAAATAGACAGGACTTCCACTCCGATCAGGAGTTGTGTAGCCACTCCTGCATGAGAAAGTCACATTTCAGAATATTGTCAGTGTTTATAGTTTCAATATCTTGATTTCTGCTCAAATTTCTCTTTTCCTTTTACCTAAATCTAAGTTTAAAAAAACAAACAGTAAGTTCAGCTTAGCTGCTTCAATATGTCAGTCAGTGAGAAGTTTTAATTTTAAATCGTTTTAAGCCTTGCAAAGAGAATGAATGAGTTGATAGGTTCTATGATTAATCTCATCAAGACTTCAAATACTTGTAGGAGCTAATTCATGATAAAGGAAGCTTAAACTGAAATTGTGCGAAAGATGAATGTTCTATAATAATGATGCTCTCTGGGGACAAAAAAAAGCTGCTTAGCTATATTTCAAATTGCAATGCCTTTTTATAGTATATCATACTAAATGAGTTTGCTGTACACTAACATTGTGCAATATAAATAAATTTTTGAATTAACCTTTATTTCGTTAACTTCCATTCATCTCTACTACATTCTATGGAAACACTCTCAATATGCATTATGCCGGGCCAATCTTTGTGTCTATGACAAAATTCTATTTATTCACTTCTGACAAAACAGATAAAATATAATCTTTATTCATGCCCTTGTTTTTGCTGCATTGATTACACATTTTTGATTAGCTATTAATGTTTTGGATAAAAACAAACCTATTTCCCTCTCTTAGAGATACTCTTGTTAAGGAAGGGCTCCGACTTCTTGATACTGGTCTGCTGCCACTTTTCAAAATGCTTTGACGAGGTGACGCTCCAACTGAGCTAACACTTGTACTTCTTTTACCTGGCAAAATTTCTCTAGAGCGGTGGGTTCTTTTAACATTCTCTATAGTTTCTGGCCGAGCAGAATTGTATTTAGGGTAGTCATTATACTGGCGTGTATTTGATGAGCTTCTCTCAGAGCTATATCCACGTTCAATACTGTCTTTTGTTCTAGATGAAGAAAGGGAACGGCTTTGTGAGTTATGACTATCACTGTCTAAGTAAGGTATATAACGTAGTTTGTGTTCGTTGTTGACTCTGCAGAGCAGATTTTCTCTTTCTCGCTGCATATCTTGTTCAATGTCATGAAGGGTTTGATTGATCAAAGAATTATCCACATTCGATGTAGAGAAATAAGTATCATCAGGTAAAGAAGATGCTCTGTATGATGAGAGAGGGCTGCAGCTCCGACTGCGAGGCTGATAATGTTTTCTGTGAGGATAGATTTCTCTATCTGAAGGGGAAGATGCTTCATCATTGAAAAACCTGTGCTGGCGTGCAGAATCTCTTGGAGTATTGCCAGGAGACGATGAGAAAGATGTGTCCATGAGGCGGGAATTAGCATCAGATCTGGTGGAAATGGGATCGTTTTTGATAGCCTGAAAACTTAATCTTCTGGGAAGATCTACACTATTTTGAGAAGCAGAATAAACTCCTTCATCTGAATCTAGTGTATCGTGATTCCTTTGGGAAAGCGGACGTCTGGACAGACAATCTAGCTCAGAGTCATGAAGCATTCCTCTCTCTTGATAGTTTTGAATTATCTGCTTGACTTTAGCGCTCTGTTCTCTTCTTTGAAGTGATTCAAGCTCTTCAAAAAGCTCCTGGCGTTCTCTCCTAACTTTACAAAGGCATTCTCTCAGCTCATCCATTGTCTGCATGGACTTAACCTGGTTCTTCTTCAGCTTATCAACCTCCTGTAAATAAAGTGAAAATGATTCAGGAAATTAGATAAACATTTATTGTTTTAAAAAGCATACAATTTCTTCCCTCTAAAATGATAAAGGATTCCATATTTGATTTTATTATTGACTTTAATTTTAAGACATGAATACTGTTTTATCTTAAAAGAAACTCACAGCACAAATTGTATAACTTAATTAATTAAAATTGAGATGAAATCTTCAGAACTTTTTCCCATATGATCTTCATTAAACAATATAAAACACTAAACATTTCATTCTTCAAAGAGTTAGCATTTTCTAAAGTGATATAACAGGGATACCACTTTTCATCTTTATCATATTCTTATGAAAAACTTAATCAATTTTTTTAATCATAGCAATGGCTAGTCAGATATATTTGTTTACATTTTTCATTTTCTCATTTTCCATCTCAGCAGAGGCCAGTCGAGAAACCAGTCTAGCTTTCTCTTCCCTCAGCAAGTCAACCCCAGGTTTGGTCTCAGTCAGAGATTTGTCCAACATAATGGCTGTATGATCTAGCTCTTTTTCTAGTTGTTTGTTGTCTTTGTGGACCTGAGGAAGATTTCAGTTAATACAAAAATTAAGATTGAATTTTCATTGGTGCAAAAGGCAAATGGTTTGGGGTTTGTGTTTCAGCAATAATTAGACAACTAACTCTCTTTTTTAAGTTTCTAAATTAGGTTTTTATTGATAAACATTGATGAATAAGAAATGGATAAAAGAGTTGGATTATTCCTTTCGTTCATCATCTCATGGAAATGAAAATTTTGATTTTTCAAAACCCTATTGCAGATGAAATTGATGTAGTTAACGGGGTAAATAATTCAATTTTATTTCCTGTGGAGAATATTGTTAATCTCTAAGTCAACTTCATATGTTTGCCTTAAACACTAATGACATAACATGTTAACCAGGATTTTTCTCCATATACCTCATGAACTGTGTTTTCCATATCCCTGATCTTGGCATCCAATTCATCTGCTCTTTGCCTCTCTTGTTCACACTTGGTTCTCAGTTCCATATTCTCAGCTTGGGATTTGGCAAGGTGGTGACGACAATCATCTAGAACCTCATTTGTATGCCTCAGTTTATCATGAATTTCATGCTTGGCATTATTCAGTTTTGCTTTCAGGATATCATGTTCAACAATAGCACAGGCTAAGGCTTGTTTCAGCTCGATAACTTCATCCATTGATAATTCTCGACGAGAGATAAGACGCTTCCATTTTTCCTGGCGTTTGGGATCCAGTCCCTCAGGAGAATTCAGGTCGTTCCCCCAGATTTCTGGTGTGATGCTTCTAGAAGGACCACTGTATCCTATGTTGATTCCTTCAGCACTATGTCCTCGTGGACTGTGATATTTTGACAAGGCCGAACTTCTACCAGCAGACTGGGACGAGCAGGTCCTCCTCCTTGGTCCTGCAGTCTGCTTTACATAAGTAGAATCGTCGTGCACAGACGATGATCTAGATGCCAAATTTGATCTACTACTTACTTCTAGTAATGGACATGAGTTGTTTCTATCAAACTTACATGGCAAACTAGGCCGCTTTGATACGATGAGTTCATTGTTTTCTTCATGAATGCTACTACTCAAGTACGAGGACTCGACGACCCTAAGACTGACTGCACTTGGTGATCTTCGAGGTTGACTACGGTTTCTACCCACACCTTCTTCCTCCATCATTTCCACTTTGACTTTCAATGTATCAATTTCTTTGCATAAAGTGTCTATGAACCTAGACTGAGCTTCAGGGTCCTCGGGGTTGGATGGGAAGGCAGTGGTCTCACGTCTCCTCTTTTGCAATTCCCAAGCTTCTCTCCTGGGGATTCTTCCAGATCCACCTCGAATTGGAGTGGCCTCTTCCATGTTCTCATCAAGCTGGCTGGCGTAGCTCCTATCAGAGTCTAATCCTAGATCCAGCCTAGTTACCTCGGGGTATTTCTTCTCTGTTGCTAAAGGTTTTCTGGGTGAAGAATGGTGCAAACTGCTTGGAGAGTGACGTCTAGGGGATGCCGCCATGGCCATGATGCGGGATGACGGACGCTCATCTTCTGCTACTCTAGAGTTCATTCCTAGACTTCTCAGAAGCATTTCCTCTCTTAAAGACTGACCTTGTGAATTCTCTCTCCTCTCTGGACTTCTTACACACATTTCAGTGTCTGAGTGTGACTTAACAAGTCTTGGGGAATGAGATCTGGATCTGCTTCTGGGTGACACAGACAGCATAGCATTTTCTCCTCTTTCCATTCCATCAGCAGGTCCTATATTACGTCTGTAAGGAGAGGAAGAATTAACTCTCGGCGATGCTGCTGAAGAGGCTGACTCTCTTTTTTCTGGTGATCTTGATGAGGTTTGGAAACGAACTCTTGACCCCCCTGAGGTTGGATGAGGGGGCCGCGTGTCATCATTTGGCATAGTTTGTTGAACACCTTCACGTGCTTTCTTGATAGCATCAATAAGTGCCAGGACTTCAGGGCCACTCGTTTGCATCAGAAACTTTGAAGCATCTGCTGCTTTTTGCCTAACATCGTCAGGCAGTGTCGACAACAAAGCATCCAGACTTTGATCACTTGTGTCTCTTTTTATACTGGAGGAGATTTGCCTTGAACCCGATGGTCTTGAAAGATTTGATGACAAAGGAGGCTGAACTCTATCTGTCCTTTTACTGGAATAATCGCTCGACCTACTTCGCAAAGAGTTAAAATCCTGTGTTCGACTAGCGGGGGAGTTGACCTCAAATGACTTTGACCTAGAAGGAACATCTAGCCTATAATTACTAATGAGAGGTGGACGTGGGGAGGGGTCATCTGACAAAGAGACTCCTGACAGTCTATCCATCGTTTCCTCCCATTGTAAGATGTAATCTTTTGGTCTTTTTATTCTAATGCGGGAAGTCTCTTCTTCTTGACTCCTTGCTCTCCTTTCTCTTTCCACATGCTTTTCCCGGAGAATTGTACTTGGAGATCTAGATCCCTCTGAGCTCAAGGGTTTTGGAGGGGTGGCAGGTCTGTGTCTTGTATCTATTGGGCTACCGCTGCTTCTATTTCTGGCATCCAGGGTTCTGTGCTCAAGGGCATCTGTTCCATTTCTAGTTTTCATGCTTACATTTACTCCAGTATGGGCATCAGCTTCATGCCTGCTCCTGCTACTACTGCTACTATCATTCACACCTGGCAACATATCATGATGATTTTCCGTTCCACTTCTATTCCTTCTGATGACAGTCCCATTTTCAGGTTGCCTGCTTACAGAGCTGTTATCATATCTCTGCTCCACTCCATTCGGGACAGAGCTGGACACAGGCTCACTATGAGATTGAACTATCGTTTGAACAGTTGGTCTATCGCGGACAGCTAAAGATCCACTAGAGAAATCCGAGAGTGTATCTGTTTCTTTTTCACTGACTCTTTGGGATTCAGCTTCCTTGTCATCTCTCTCGGATTCAGAGGTCACTGGAAATTGCTCCACAACCCTTTCTGCTATCGTCTGCTGCAGAATTCCACCACTGTCCTCTGTCTTAGGAGGAGATGCCATTCTTCGTGGAGATTTTTCTTTTCCGGAAATAAGAGATCCTGTGGAAGACCAATCTGATGTTTCGTTGCCATCAGCGATTGTTTGTTCAAAGAGGCTCCTATGTCTGGTGCGGTTGCCGTTGGCCTCTGAGTTTGCAGAGCTGGACCTGCCTCCACTGGAAAGAGACCTGCCTCGGTTGGGAGGAGATTCTAGGGACCTAGAACGAGGGGAGTTGGAAGTGGAGTCATTGGACAACGATCTGGCTCTTCTCTCAAAGAAATGAATCTGGAAGAGGATAAGACAATAAAAAGAAAGATAAATGAAGGAAAAGTTATATAGATATGGTTGTAGGTATATGTCATGATTACTTGAATTTTTCACTCATATGAAAATACAAAACTGAATATAGAAATAACTTGCAATTTCTTTGGTTCAAAAATCAAATTCAATCAAATCTCCAATAAGTATTATCAGCTTAATGATGATACAACTATAAAGTTTGTTTTTTTCTATTCAATAATAAATATTGAAGTAATTTAAATCAATTACTTTTTTAAACAGTCTCTTTTGTTCATGAACATGATTATCTCTTTATCTATCTATAATAGCATTCTAAATTATATAAAACTCAAAATCAATAACCACAGTCTTCATGTTCACAGTAATCTCACCAACCAAATATTCATAAGAATAAAAAGGTTTGATTTTTACAAGCACTGTTTACATTTTCCTAAGCCTTTTCTAGACTTGACCCCGATATGGCAGGATCCAGAGAAATTCTGTCTGAATAAGAGTTGGCCCTCCTACACTGTATTGGTAAAAGGGTACTGGATAATGAAATGATGATGACCCCAATCCTACCTTAGCCATGGCGGCTGCTTTGCCGTCAGTGCTGAGCATTTCTCTCCTTGAGGGTCGATCAGAATAAGACATCTGTTGGAACACACAGACAGAAATGATATTTAAGATCCATTTCCAATCTGACTATTTGTATTCAATTCTAAAATGAATCACTGTGTGATCTACTTCCTTGTCGAAAAAAACATTTGATTTATTTTGTAAGCGTAAATGGTATTGCATATATCACTAAGAGAGAAAGGGGAGAGCTTGAGATTGTGAATGGGATAGAGAAGTCAGCGATAAGGCAGGAAATGGCGTAGCTCCATTCACTACTCTGGACTTACAGAGTTGAGTCCAAGAACAATAATATGTAATATTTGCTTTTTCATTTTGTTTTGCTCAAACTATTCCAGTTTTGTTTGGAAGCCTATTTGTTTGTTTTCTGTAAGTATACTCTTTTACGAGTTTTATTCAGATGACTTCGGGATTCCTTTCTCATCATATGTGACTCAGGCTGCACTTATAACTATCAAGCCATTTTCAAAGACAGCACAAAGAAAACAAAATTGGTTTCATACTAAATGGGAAAAAGGGAATTGCTCACTACATCAAATCTTGAAGGCAGACAGACAAAGAAACCTCAATGGCTTTGCAACCTGTCAACATCTTAGCTACGATACTACAAAATGTAAAGATTTTATTGTGAGAGGCAAATGCCTTGAGATCAAGCAATGTAAAACAAAGAGTTTCAATTCAAAGAATAGGCATAGAGTATGAAAATAAGACATGAATCATATAATGCTCACCCTACGCTTGAGAAGGGAAAGGTAGATCATCAGGGTGTGTTCATCAGCTGTGCCATCCACTATGTCATGGGCCCTGGAATGAAGAGACAAATTCGAATTGAGGAACGAAATGTTTTGGCATGAACAAACCATTCATTATCTTTGTGGACTTGATCATTTCTTATTTCTTTTTCTGTTTTGCTTTGGGCGCTTTGGGCTTGTGTTTTTCTTTTCAACAATTCCATTTTTTTCTTTGTCCAAGATGTATACAATTTTTTTCTCAGCAGTTGCAGCTGTCATCATGATAAATGCTTATACAATATCACCTATTTACCTTTTACAAAAATATTATTGTTACCAAGCTAGACTTCATTTTACACAGCTACAAAAGAAAATTTGTTGAGAAAAAGTCAATGGAAACAAAAACAAACAAACCAAAATCTGATTTAGCGAGTGCTACTTACTTGATGATGTTTTTCTTGACCAGGTACCTGTCCTCTATCTCTGTCAACAGAGATTCTATGTACTCTGCCTTGTCCTGTCAGGGGATAAATAGAATGTCCAAATAAGTCAGTTTGACACAAAGGTCTATCAGATATCAGGTACAATTTTCTTAATCCTTTTCAAATTTTTGAAAAATAAGACGATAGAGAATACTAAACCCATGAATCACTTTCTCGCTGATAGACTAGAACCAAGTTAAAATTTTGCACTTTCTTTTCCAAAAACTAAAATATCTAATGTGTAATCTCTTTCTCTAATTATCCATTCCTGATCTGACCTTTGGTGATATATGCTTTTTTAACAATTAAATAATTTGTTGATTTAAAAGGTATTGGATTACTCAGATCAACAGGTTTCTGTGTTTTCCTCCTGAAAAGAGAATATATCTATTCTTATAAGGAGTCAAGAAAAACTTCACTGTCTGAAAGTGATGAGGATAATCAAGGTAGCAATGCTCCAAGAACCTCAAAGTATCATATTTGAAAATACATATATCAAAATTTGCTTTCCATGAAAAAAACATCATGTTAAAACAAACATGTTGTTTCAATGAGTGTTGAAGAAAAAAAAAGTTATTCAAGGTTTTTTCTCAATAAAACAAACCACTTTTTCGGTTCACAGAATCATTTTCTCTGCTAAGCAGATTCAGTTTCAACCAGTATAGTATACTGTATCGTGCACAGTCATCAGGCTACAGATAAAGCATAATAAGAATGCAGACAACAGCTTTACCTCAGATTTCTTCATACTACATCCTGCCATCTTTTCCAGAAGCTTCACAAACCAGCTGCCATTGCAAAGACTGGAAAGAAATTAAAATGTCAAAAGTTCAATACCAAAAAAAGTTCACTATATTAAATTGAATCAAACTTTTATCAATGTCATGCTCACTGCGTTCAGAAAGAAAGACAGAGACCTGCAAGAACCCACCCTAGCTTACAGCAATTTACAGGTTAATTTTGATATCATGATGATCCAAGCATGCATTTATTTGATGCTTTTATTGGGCAAGATAAAGAACAGTCTAAGTGCTATGAATTTTATCTTTATCAAAAAAGGGGGCAAAAAAAAAATATATATATAATATCTGTTGTTACTGAATGCTAGCAAACACTTGCCATTTGCACAGTGGAGGTGTGAAAAAAGGTTTGGTAACCCATGCTGTATTTATGCGAGAAATGCTTTCACTTCAACCCACTGTATTTCAGATCCACAGCTTGTGATAATAAAGTTCAAGATATCTGAGATTCTATCCATGAAAAAGTCATTTCACCATCCAGTACCCTTTTACCATTACAGTGTAGGCCCGACTCTTATTGAGACAGAATTTCTCTGGATCATTCCATTAAGCCAAGCAGGTGATAAGCCCTTGGTGACATGAAACAGTTGAATATATAAAATTCGAAATGGTGTATGCAAAGTATTGAAGACTATGAAAAAGTTACTTCAGGTTTGACTTAGTAGTTTGCTCAAAGCAAGCATAAACTTCAATTGAGAGATATGGCTAGCATATGGCTTTGGAAACCAATCTTTCAAACCTCTGTCCTCAAATGGGTGTTATGCTGAGTAATCCAAATAGCCCGAAGAGTGCAGAATTCTATACGGGCAAAGGCTATGACTTCCCTATCGATCCCATCCCAAACATTTGTAATAGCAGTCAAGTCAATAGAGCAGTTGCACCTACTTAAAGCTCAGGGTGTTTCTGGAGTCGAAGGCAGCGCCCAGTTCCTCCTGACACCATTCCAGCAATTTCTTCTTTCCGTTTCCGACACTTCGCTGCATGGCATTCTGGCCTGTAGGTTAGTTAGAAAGTATCGGATTTTTAAAAGGTTTAGTCTGTAAGAGCACTTTACTTGGTTTTGAGGATGCTGTTTAACAGTGATGATGATGATTATGATGATGATTTTGGATATTGAAATGGTGGGGTTTGTAGTGGTAATAATGGGCATGGTGGTGATGAGAAAAAGATAAATGATGACGATTCTGGTGATGATGATCATCATCATCATGATGAGCGATGGTGTTGATATAGGGATGATGATGATAAAGAGGATAATAGGAAATAAAAACGCAGATGGTAAGGGTATTTATAAGGATTATGGTGATGGTAACGATACCAATCATGGTTGAGGGAAAAGACTTTTGTTTTTGGTGGTGTTAGTTATAATAAGAAAGTAACGATACTACTGCTGAGAAGAGAGAAGTCTGGTCAGGTAGTTAAGGCTGAACAGGCAGCAGTAAATAAGAGGATAGGGTAGATGATTGTAATACTGATAACATGCAATGATAGTAATGATAAAATCATTTCTAGAGCGTTTAAGGCTGAGGTCCCTAAATGCTCGTAACATGAATTGATAACTTGGTATGAAAATTATCAAAATTTAACAGAAAAGTTCGTAAGTGAACTAAGAATGATCTCATACCACTCAAACTTTTGCTTATGTTCTGTCTCTGTAATATGGTCTTGATAGTTTGTATTCCCAACTCACCACTATAGTGAAAGCCATAAATAATATGGTATTGATAATTTGTATTCCGAACTCACCGATATAGTGAATGCCAAAAATAACATGGTATTGATAGTTTGTATTCCCAACTCATCGATGTAGTGAAAGCCATAAATAATATGGTCTTGATAGTTTGTATTCCCAACTCACCGATATAGTGAATGCCGTAAATAATATGGTCTTGATAGTTTGTATTCCCAACTCACCGATATAGTGAATGCCATAAATAATATGGTCTTGATAGTTTGTATTCCCAACTCACCGATATAGTGAATGCCGTAATTGAGAATCAGTAACCACAGGATATCCAGCATTGACTTGACTTCATTGTGCAAAATGTCTGCAACAAGTAAAAAGAAACTGTGCTGTTGGATCCATAGAAATTGAAATAGATAGATACATTGCGGCTGATGTTCTGGCTTTAGTATTTCCCCTTCTGATACAAGCAATCAATTCTCTATCAAATATTCAACTTCATGTATCCGAATCAAAGCCGTTTCCCTATTCATCTATTCACCAGCTTCCATGAACATATAATATTATACTTTCTTTCCATTTGTATTTTTATCATCTCTTTCCACTCATTCAGTTCTACATCCACTTTTCAATGTTGTTTGATTCTCTATTTCATATCATTATCTAAAACCAGAGAATGTCTATATATCACTATATCTGCCTCTCTATCCATCACCACTTATCTCTCTAACTTTCCATTTATCTGGAAACTTATCGACCCAACATTATATATTTCCCTGTCCCTGTCAGTCTCTCTCTCTCTCTCTCTCTCTCTCTCTCTCTCTCTCTCTCTCTCTCTCTCTCTCTCTCTCTCTCTCTC
>JAUEKY010263413.1:844-15202 GCA_031833965.1 Scyllaea pelagica
ATACCCCAATTCAACTACAGCAAATTTTACAAGTCTGGGCTGTATTAGCTATTTAACTCACTTGTTTACAGGACTAATTTTTTCTAGTGTGTGTTGTGTCAACTAGTAAACTGTCTTGTTTATAAACCAATTTTTCTAGTCTGTGTTGTATTAGTCATTTAACACCTTCGTTCTCAGGGGTAATTTTCCTAGTCTATTTTGTGTTAGCTGCTTAACACTAGTGCTTACAAGACCAATTTTTCTTGTATGTGTTAAATCCACAATTTAATGCGTGTGTTTCCAAGGGCCTTACATCTCCAACACATGTGTAGATGACATCATCAGCAGCTGTGTAGCCTCACTAGATCAATACAAGCAGGAAAAGAATACGTCTCCACCCCAGCCATTCATGGGAATGATCTCTGTTGTACACGCTCTGTTTGAAAAAAGCCTGGTAAGTTCTTTCCCTTTTTACTGATATAAAAAACGGATTTAAAAAAAATCACTTAAGGTACTTTAGAAACATTTTTTATTTTTATCTTTGATCTCTATTTGTCCACTGCTCTAATATATTCATATTTTTTATCTGAATTTTTCATCATATTATCTAATAGATTGTTGACTCTGCATTATGGTTATTTTTCTGTTGAAGTAATATTGGTTGAAACCAATAAAACTGGCCTCGTTAGTGCAAGTGGTTTAGTATCCACCTCTGATTTGGTAGTTCATGGGTTTGCACCCAGCCCCCAACATGCCCATGTTGTAAAAATCGGTTTTTTTAGCAGCTGCCTACATGATGTTAAGCATTATTGGAACATTGCTAAGACTGATTGGCCTGCTTTCTGTATAATGGGACTGGGTGAGATATTCGTGTTGAGTCCTCCACTTGTCGCTGTGTATCATCATGTTAACATTTCCAGAGTACTCGACCAGTGATATGACCTATTAAGTATTGAAACAGGATGTTAAACCTCAACGATAAAACGTTAAACCATTACGTTTGTTGTGTAGCACAATAAGGTAGCTTATGGGGCATCATTCTGTACCCCACTGATGCCTATTTGGATATGACAAATTGTTATTGTTTTTCTGAAATGATTGTTTTGTTGTCAGAGAAGTTTACCCACCTGACTTGATCTTACCACTGGACTATTCTGTAGGTCAAAGGTCACCCCAAGTGCTCTGATCTGATGTCCAAGCTGTTGTCTGTGGCTCTTGGTTCCTCTCTCAATGCTGGGGGTGAGTCAGATGTAACACTATTTCTTTTGGTAGAATGTTGATTAGGAGAAAAATAAATGATTGGAATTAATTTCTCTTTATATAAGTTGTAAATGCATCATAATGCAAAGATTGAGGAAAATTTATATTTTGTTTGTTTGTTTGTTTCTTGAGGGTTTTACGGCGCTATCGGCACAATTTAGGCCATGTCAGCGCCAGAATTTATATTTCAATTGATGTCAAAATATTGATAAGATTTTTTATGTGATAGTATAGAATAAAATCTCCAATTGTAAAGGAAGGGATAAAAAAAGGCTAGAGTCTACCTCTACCGGTATTATTGTTTTTTTTATCTTAAAGAGAAAGGTAAAGATACAAATGAAGAATTTTGTCAAATCAGTTTTTGCTTGCAGTTCCTGAATGATATAGTTTTTGTTTTGTTTTTCAATTTTCAAAACTCTTTCTTATTCCTCACAATGTGAGGTCCAAGTGATATCTGTTCAAAGTATAATTGTTTTTATGTATGTCCATTTCTTGCTCCAATTTCAGATGATTGTTCCAATAAAATGGAAATGACCTTGACCTCTGGCTTCCAGTTTGTGGTGGCTGATTTGCCAGAAGGAAACGCACAGCTGATGGAACTGTGCAGGACAATAAAGAATTTTGTTTGCACTTTGAGGGCAACGGAGGAGTGAGTATTCTCAGATTTTTCCTCACAGAATCAAGTTTTTCTGTACTGTCATTATTGTTATTGCAGCCTTAAGTCTGAATGTAATTTTCAATGGTTTGACCCTCAGCACAAAATTTTGACCACTGCGTTAAGAAGTGGTTCTAATATCTCCTATAGTCCAAGCTTTTTAAGTATGTATACTTACATTTTCTGACATTTCTGCTTATCGCTATGAAGCTAGATGAAAATTTATGCCCATCAACAAAGACTGCAGAGTTTCTGGCAAATACAAAAGCTGTGTGTTTTTTTTTTAATTTGTGGGGAGAGGTCAATTTTCAGTGAATATCAGTATTTGAAACTAGTATTCATCCATCAGACCAAAACATTTCAAAACTGAAAATTTGCAGGAAATATAACTGTTCATTTGATGATACTCAATCTCTAGTTCTTATCAATTACTCATATTTCAAGATCCTTAAAAGTCAATATCTCAGTTACAGTATTCCCAGACATGCTGAGTTAAAAAATCACAGTTGATCAACTAAAATAGGATTTGAAATAATTCAAAAGTCATTTTTTCAGTAAGATGAAGATTGTTATTTACTGAAAAATTAAAGAAGTTGAATTTGAGCAAAATTCCTTCTTATTCCTATTCCACTACGCAAATATAAGGTTAGCTTTTATAAAGCAAAAATACTTTAATACACAAATATGCTGCATTATAGATTTTAACTCTCCAATTATCTTTTTTTGCCAGCCTTAATTCTGTGGAGAAGATTATCAGGCTTCTAGTGTCAGTCTTGTCGTCAGCAAGTGATGATGTCAAAGGAGATGAAACTCGTCAGCCAGACAACATGGAGAAGGATGAAAGCACACCAACGCTCAGTGACGTCAACAAGGATATTTTGGATAATCTTCTGTACACGGAGTCTTTAAAAGTTGATGAGCTGAGAGATGTATGAGCCTTTTTTGACATTATCAATTAGGATGATGTTACCAATAACAATAATGATATTGATTATAAGGATGATAATGATAGTGATGATTATTATGATAATGATAAAGATAATAGTAGTAGAATTGATAAAAACCCTGACAGTAATAACAGTAATGAGGAATAGCATACCACTGTATTGATCCATTCAAGCAAATTTGTTAACACACCATGTTTATAAGGCCATAGATATATATGGCCTTATTTGAACCTCTGCTGAACAAGGCACCTTTTGTAGCTCTATGTCTATCCATTTCATAACCAGTTGATAGGAGGACTTTTCTTTGCTGGCAATAACTGGCAGGCTGGAGTTTGAATCCAGCCTTAACCATCTTAGTTAGTTGTTTGTTTTGTTGTTAATTCTGCGAAAAATGATTTTCCCTTATTTTCATTCTTAAAGATAGGTAAATTTTATTTTTCTCTTTCCAAAGTTAAAAGATTTTGTCAATTAGTTGGCGCTCAGCTCCTCATCAACATTTTTTCTGTTTTCTGCTATCAGTATCAGTGTTATCAATTCTATTTTCACAATGTCACAATATCAGCCAGAAAGATGATATTTACCTACAGGTTTTGATTTAGCAGTTTGCAAATTGAGTCAGTAAAAGAAAATATTGTTAAATGCCATAGATATCTGATGTCACCTTTGTAAACATTTCTTTACACCTTTAAACAAGTTCTCCAAGAAATGTCCAATCAAGCATAAGAATTTATTATGTCCATATTTGACTAGGGCTCATGAACAAAAAAATGTAGTTTGCTGAAAACAAATGTAAAACAAATGATTTAAAGGGGAAAATGTCTATCAATTTTTTTTTTTTATCAATCACAGATATTTCAACAAGTCTACATCAGAGGGATGATGTTCAGTCACATAAAGAAAAAGAAAGAGGGAAGCAAACGTTTGACTTTGAAATCCTATGGTTTGCTTTCTCTGTACAACTTGAGGACATTCAAACAAATTCATCAGGCCAGCACGTCGCAGACTGAAGAAACAAAATGGTTCCACACTGTTTGGAGTGATAAGGAACTCACCTGTTTTATACAACTGATGGAATTTCTTTATACCTTGAAAATGGGACAGCAATTTAATTTCAAGGTAGGCATCTTTATCATAGTTTTGCACATAGTTCCATTTTGTTTGGGTTTTCAGGGAGAAAGCGTTTGAGAGGCATGCCATGTTAGATGAAGGAAATTGAAAGAGCGAACTCCTCACCCCGTGTCTCTCCCATTTCCACACACAGGGATAGATTCTGATAAGGCTATCAGTAATACCAAATGGAAATCAAACATGTAGGACAATAAAATCAGTGGTTACAATTTAGTCCCTAAATTAAATGTGCTTAAGTGCTCAACGGTCAAGATGCTAAAAATTGGAAAAATGAAAAATATGGATGTTATAAACAATGAATGAGTATAAACAAAAACACTAATGACAAGCCATGCTCATCCTCTCTAGGCTGTCAAGGAAATATTGGACATAGAGGAGGAATTACAAAGGGAGGTGAGCGGCTTTGTGTCTTGCATGACAGGGAGACAACTGCAATCTCTGCTGGATCTTGTCCTGACCAGGTAGGAATAAACGGCTCTTAGATGCAGAAGTAAAAGTAAAAGACTATAAATTGTTTTTTTTTTGTAATCGTTTTAATTCATTCAACTCTTACTTTATTGTCCCCCAAAAAGGCACAACTTGTTTGTTTATAAATACAATGAAAAAAACACATCAACAGTTCACCAAGCATGCAGCCCAGTCTAGTAATTACGTGTTTTGATATAATGAGCAAAGTGTCTGACATTTTACAGAAAAAACTTGAATCAATTTTAGTCATTCATTGCCTAGGTTTCTGCTATTGTTTTTAAATGAAGATAAGGACATTTTGTGTGGCAAAGAACCCACTAAGATATCCAATGCACTTGCCTTTTGTTCAACATTGCATGCCTGTTGTGAGGCAAACTTGGTTTGCTTGCTTTGCTTAACTTCATAGCAGTCAAAAGGCAAAAATGATGTCATCACGTTAGACTTGTTTCAAGCCCAGTAAGCTTTGTGAAGTAAAGTAAGTGCTGTATTGAATAGAAGTAGGGTTAATGCTCTGCACTGTACATGATAAAAGTAGGGTTAGGGTTTTACTTATTTTACTGTATACCACAAGCACGTTGGCAACAGCGCAGATTGAAGGAGGGTTTAGATGGACCTGAAATGAGCATTGGAGCTCTGACAGACAAACACTTCTTGAAGTAGACACAAATACATACTTCACTTTGTTTAACTGCTTGGACTTATGGTAATTGAGGAACAAGGATATCAACAGTTGTGAAAAAAATATTTTTATTTTGGTAAGATTAACAAAATCCTCAACACAGCCCCAGAATTTAATTTGTCACTTTACAATTCATTCTTATGTGTGTTTGTGTGTGACGTATTTTCCTCCCAGTTCAGAAAATTCTATGGCAACAAGCGTGTTGGGTCTGGAGCAGTGTTTGAGTGATCTGCTCCAGTCAGGGGTCAGCCTTCACTCCAAGAAGTCCGTAGTTCAAGGACTCCGGCAGCTCCAGACAAGATTCGTACACAAGTGGGTCCTGTTATTGTCTATTGCTGTGTCATATTTTGATAAAAACCAAAAACGTTTTCGTGCCTTATTTTGACACTTGATAGGTCGTATAACTAGCACAGCTTTCTGGATAAGTTAACGTGCTGCCACACAGAGATGAATGGATGGCTTACTCAGATTTCTTATCCAGTACCATTACTCTGACACCGGGCCAACCAGTCTAAAAACTGTGAAGGTAATGTCCAACATGAAACAGAACACCTGTTAAAAAAACTGAAAATAACATTTCAGGTACAACTTGGTAAGAGAATTTAACCCATGACCTACAGGTTCTAAAAGGGATGCTCAACCACTAGAGTTTAATAATGGTGTCTGTTTTATGGTGAGCAAGTCAAAGCAGTGTATACTCCATGCCTTAGAGGTTTTGCTGACATTCTTACTACATTAAATTTTGCACTCTGGCTCTATGTATCCACTTGAGGTGGAAGGACTATGCAATATTCTGTGAAGCTTCATACAGACAGATCTGAGGAAAAGATTTGTGAAAAAAAAAAGAAATAAATCTCCCTTTCAAAGTTCGACCTTTTATCAGCTTTATCTTAATTTCCTTTTATCCACTTGCGTTTTCTTGTATGTAGTTGCATACATCAAAACTACATTGTGGATGAACCCAGTGCGTGTCTAGATCATTTAAATAAAGAAGGACAGGGATACTTTATTGCCAGTACATTCCTTTTTCTCTTTGGATTTTTACTCCATTTCTCCATCAATTTAACAATCCATCTCAACATTCTCTTCTCATCTTTATCCAACTCTGTGTATTCCAATGTCATATTGATATTTCTTAACATATCTTAGTTCTAGCCAATGTTGTAGAAATTCAGTTTTTATGGTTGGAGCTACTGCCAGAGCCTGCTTATGTTTATCATCCAATAATTCAATACCCTGTCATCTTACTACTTTATCATCTTTCATTTCATTTCATTATCGAGTACCCTTTTACTATTACAGTGTAGGGCCGACTCTTATTGAGACGGAATTGAGGTGGAAATCATGCCATTTAGCCAAGCAGGTGATCAGCCCACTGTGACCTTTTGGTGGTCGTGATAGGATTTCAGTTTTGTCTGGACAGCCGGCGTTGCGGCCTGCTCTTTCCGATTTCCTACTGTCAACGGTTCTTTATCGTGCGCAACATGCACACTGGACCTCTGAGTTTATTGTCCGTTTCCGATGAAACCAGGCTCTAGATCCCACCATTAATGTTGTAGGGATCAGAAGAGTAGCATGCAGGGTTTTTCTTGGGGTTTTGGCCGACTCAAACCCGCGTCACATTGTTTCAGTGCCAGAACCATGACCACTGAGCCACCGAGGCCCCCTGACTTAATCGAAGAGCCCAAACTACCAACAAGTGTTGAAGGTGCCCTGGTTAAATTCAATTCACAAAAAAAAATCCTATAATGAAACAGAATGTGAAGCGGCCCATTTATTTGCAAATAGCATGAAACACTAACTCTTGCAGGAGGTTCCCTAGACAAACCCATACAAAAAATTCCCTTGAAGGAGAGAATATGTAGTGGGTAATAATCCAATCATTTTCTATTGTGCTCTGCAGGTGTCTCCCCACAGAAACTGATTCCACCGGCCCATTGCAGGCCTTGAATGAGAAATCCGTACTGTCCAGCGCAGATATAAATGAGGCGTATGCCTCTGTTTGCTCTACGCTGATGAAATCAGAAGACGTTATTTTACCTAGGTTTTCAGGTAGGATTATGATTATGTAAATGCTTTTATTGATTGAGGAATTGTAGGATTGTGATTTGGATTTGGTGACCACCCTGCCAAATGCTAGCAGGGACCTCAATTATTGCAGGAAAGCTGGAATAGTTTTTGAATTTGAAAAGAAGAAAATAAGAATTAGAAGGTCTTGTAATTGCAAAGGTCTGGGACGAATTTTGATTTGTAAAGTGAATATTGCACTAAATAAATGCTCACCTAGGCTTCAGTAGAATTATAGAATAGTAAGGGACCCCCTTTAGGCATTTGTTTGATCCCAAATGACTGCTCATTGGGGTTTTGTTCAAATTGTTGTAGAGAAATATTAAGATCATGGTGGTAATGATGATGATGGAGATAATGGTGGTGATGGCGAGGACGATTGGCTGGTGGTTGATGATGGTAGTGAAACTGACAATAAGAAAAGGAGATGGTGGAGGAGAAGATTTTACAAAGACCTTTTCTCTACACATTTTATTCATTTTGTCCCATGCCAGAAAATATCTTTGGGTTTGTCAGCCTGCTGCCCAAATGTGGTTCAGTCAGCGCGGAGGACAAGATGTCATTTTTCAAGCAGACGTATGACTTGACTGTTTGGTTGAAGGATAAGGAGAAGCACCTTTTAACTGGCAGGTGAGTCCTCAGGTTTTTAGAATGATAACATTAAAAAATGTGACACTGACTCACATTGACTTCAAAAGAAACTTAGCTGTGAATAGGGTGTAGTACATTTTTTTTTACTATGAAATGTACTTCATTTTGATGAGAAGAGTGTGTTAAAATCTATGTTTTCACATTGTATTGTTTTAGAAATGGTAATAGCAATGACCAGATCGCTTCAAAAAGCTAATGGTTTATTAGCTGCATCACCAATTGAAATCAAATTAAATATATTTGCATACTTCCCAAATTTTACAGGACATTATCATATTCAGGTGTCTAATTAATGAGGATTCCCCCCTCCCCTCCACCCCACCCTGCCCCTTGTAGAAGGTTTGGAGGGGGGGGGGGAGGGAAGGGGTTAGAGACTATTTTTTTGTGTAAATCATTTCTCTGGACATTTTCCAGTTGTAACCACTTTTATTCAATCCTATCTCCCTATTTTATCCGTTAATGCCTGCCATGACCCAAATCCAGCTGTAGGAAAGGCCTTAAAACAGTCACATGCAAACAGATAGCTTGTCTCAAATGAGGTAAAAATGATAATTGTCTCTCCTTTGCAGACACCTGGATTTTAGCCTTGTTTCTATTGCCTTTTTGTTTTACCATTCTGTTTACTCAGCGATTTTGAAGAGAGCGGGAACACAGATTTGTTGCAGTACAACTCCTGTGTTGCCCAGTGGTTGTTGTCTGTTCCTGTGTACCATCAGGAGGATTACTGGGACTACACGCTGTGTACTCTTGTAGAGTGGATTCAGGTAGGTGTGCTGTATTTCTAAATGAGGGCTTGTTTTCCCACAGGGTCGCTGTTTGCCGCTCCCTTGTTCCAGTTAACCAACATTTGTTATCCAGAACACCCTACGTCTTTG
Organism: Scyllaea pelagica; assembly: GCA_031833965.1. Classification (NCBI taxonomy): domain Eukaryota; kingdom Metazoa; phylum Mollusca; class Gastropoda; order Nudibranchia; family Scyllaeidae; genus Scyllaea; species Scyllaea pelagica. Next base: position 9,554 of record JAUEKY010263413.1, read on the forward strand.
TTTTTAGTATTTTATGAATAGATTATTAGTTTTTATCCACGGATAGATATAATGGATATTTGTTCATCTGCAAATCGCTTAAGTGGAAAAGATCCAGAAGTATAGTGCTATAAATAGAATAACTCGTTTTGAAAAGTTGTCACATGATCTACAGGACTGTTTGAATGATTGTCTGAACCCTTCAGGAACATAAGCTCTCAAATGATTTCCTGTTCTACTCAGGTGTAAATGAGTACTTGACTGTTAACAGCATTGTCATTGTCTAGAAAAAAATGTGCTAGTGCCAGCAGGCTGATTATCTCATTTTGTTTGTGTTATGTTACTGTTGGCTAGGGACCCCTTGTAAAGCACTTTGATCACTGTTAGTAGCTATTTTTGCTATATAAAAGCACTCCCAATGCTTTCCAATAACAAATTATGTTGCGTTTTATTGTTATTTTTATTTTAGTGGTGATTGTTGTTGTTGGGACCACTAATATACTTAGAAAATACCTGATCCCCATCCCCACATATGTATGAAAATGTTTATTATCATCATATCTTATTCTGCTCTATTGAATATAAGGATGAGTCCAAAGATCAACTGTTTATTCAAGATTTTTGAATTTTTGCAATTCTACAATAGTTTTTCTTTTGCTATTTTCTAGTTCTTGTCGGAATCAGACATCACCAAGCAGTCTAGTCTAGAGTTGCAGACCCTGATGGCCTCCGTGTGCCACCTCGCCTCCTTTGCAGCTCGCACCTTCGCCAAGGCTCCCGTCATTGAGAGCTTGGGAACCCAGTCAGAAATGCCAGAGGTCGCAGTTCACCAGAAGACTAAAACGGAATGGGAAGAATTTTTCTCAGATGGAGTTTTCTCTCCTCTTCTGTCTAAGTTCTGTTCTCTCGGTAGGTTTGACTTTGAACGTAATAGAAAAAAGAAAAACTCCCTTTTTAAACACCTTGTATCTTACATGATAGGTTAAAATTTCTAGACAAATTATCTTGTTGCACAAACAATGCTAGATGGATGGGCAAAGGGCTCACTCAGTCACAACTCATTGACATTAATTGGACCAGTCTTTGCACTATTTCTATAATGCCTAACTTCAGGCGTGACAGCTTCTTAATTTGCTAATATCCTCTTGTTAGTTCTGAGGTATAGTGTTGCTTAGGATTGAACCCACAATTTATTGAATCTGAAGCAGATGCTCTACTTATTGAATCAACTTGTGTGGATTGAATGAATAAGGAAAAAATAGAGAGGGAGAGTGATAGAGGGTGGGGGCTTGAAGTTTGAGCTAAAGGCCCTGTTTTGAGTGAAATGAGTATTTCCATAATGGAACCTCCAATGCATTGTCTGTCTCAAATATGTGCTTGTTTGATTTGGTCCATAGCAGATACTATTTGTTTTTTGTGGAATGTATGTGTGTTGAGCGTGTATACGGTGTTGTTGTTTTTTTGTGCACAGAGGTTCCCATTTGTGAGTGTGCGGTTTATTTTTGCACCTGCTAGATATAGCATTTCATGTCGATATGAGGCGAACAGGAATTCTTCTTCCTTTTATCATCATTATTGATATCATTTTACTTCCTATTCTTTTTTTTATCATTATGATTAATAAATTTCCTATTTGTGCCAATCTTATTATCATCAATTTCTATTTCACTGCCTTCTGTGTAAATCACTTGAATCCCATTTTGCAGATATCATGCTTTTTGAAGGCACACAAGCTCACATTTCACACAAAAGCACCCATAGCCCAAGCTTAACTTTCCCACCCTTTCACAGGAACTGAGTCCCTTAAAACCTCCAACCAGAAAGCATGGACGTCGGTCATAGAAACCTTAGCTTCAGCTGTTACCCTGTGTCCTGCCAGTGTGCTCTTGAAGCACGACTTTCCGGCTCGTCTGACCGTCACGGACAAGTCCAGCATTCCCGATGACATGAAAAGCCTGCTGAATCACCTTTGCCCTCTACTCAACTCCAGACTATGGACAGTACAGGTTGCTACCTTCAGCCTGCTGGGCAAGTAAGAACTCTAATTTTCTCCATAGAAATTGTCATTTTGTTTCATTACTGATAAATCAGGACTGTCCCAATTTGACTATCTGGGGAGGAGAAAGGAGAAGAAGAGAAAACATGGAAATGTAGGTTTTAGAATTTCAAATTCATTTGAGGTAGGTCAGGTGATGGGGGGACTCAGTGGCCATGGATCTGGCACTGAAACGAAATGGCGCAGGTTTGAGTCCTCCTGGGGACAAAAACCACATTGTGATTTTTATTGCTAACAACCTGAGAAAAATCCCATATGCCACTCCCCTGATCCCTCAAACATCGGGAGGTGGGATCAAGAGCCTATGGATGGACAATAAAATCAGAGGTCTCGGGTGCACGTTGCGCATATTAAAGAACCCTTCGTAGTTGGAAATCGAAAAGAGTAGGTGGCAAGGCCGCTGTCGGGGCAAAATTGAAATCCTACCACTACCACCAAAAGGTCACAGTGGGCTGATCACCTGCTTGACTTAAGGACATGATCCAGAGAAATTCTGTCTCATTAAGAGTTTGGACCTACGCTGTAATGGTAAAAGGGTACTGGATAATGAGATGAAATGAAAGGTGTGGTGACCAGTGTGCCTGTGTCTGTCATGTCGTGACTTTTGGGGGGGTCATGGCAGTAGAAATCTTTGGGGTGTCCTGATTTAGTTGTTTGAAAAGATGGCTGCTATGTTGTTTTTATGTAGTAACCAAACCACCGTACCTCAGCAAAAAGCAAGCCTTATGGGGGAATGTCAGTACAATTTGATTCACTTGGATGGCCCTACAAAAAGATGAATATTTTGAACAAAAATGGATAAAATAAAGTCTCTCACATAAACTATTAGAGCTAGCACTGAAGATTTACTTTTTGCCAGTAGTGGCTAAGCAGCGTATCTTTGTAGATAAAGCTGTAAGTCCATTCTCAGGCGACATCAAATTTTGTTTGACCTCACTGGATTTACACCTCAATGTGTATTTTTTTGACTAAGTCATTCTGTTAGTCATTCAAGAGTGGGCACAGTGGGCTAGTTACCTGCTTGTTTTAATCTCTGGGCCCGCAGTTTTTCCTGACTTTTGTTTGATATCAGATTGTGTTTATACGTTTTGACACATTATGGTGTCAAACATTTTGTCGGGTCCCTACACTGATATTGAGCGGTACAAAAGGGATCGGAAGAGATCTGATAACAAAACAAAAAGACTCCAAAAGCTAAAGATTTAGATATGTCAGTTTTGAACTAATTGAACTAGAAATAGTGATTGAGATTTGAATCAGCCTTTATGATAGATCTCCATGTATTATTGTGGTTACATCAAATAGAGATAACTTTCAAAGCACACATTCCCCAGTTTGATGGTGGATGTGTCTGTGCTGGAAGCCAAGTGTGCAGAGCGAAGTAAAGAAGACATAGGGGAAGAGGAAGCAAGGTATTTGTTTATATTTCATAATCACTTTTATTCACTTTGTGCTACTATCATTTCCTTATCATATATTTTATTGCTGCAGCCATGTTTATATTTGTTGTGTGTAGATGAGTGGCACTTTGAATATAGAATTGTATTATCTTTTAGTCTCAGCAATCGGTTTTTATTTTTAAGATCAGTGATCTTAGCAAAGAACCAGTAGAAAGTAATAGTAATAATGATTCTCTTGCTAATGAATGGCATTTATGTATTGCATATCCACCCATCGCTCTATGTGTTTTACATGTTGTGATCAAATACACAATTATGACTAATTTTACAAATAGTGCAACACAGAGGAATAACATTGTCAGCTGTGGAACTTTTGTCAGAGCTCACAACAAAATGAACTATGAAAATAGCATGCAATAGTACTGCTATAAATGTATTGTAGTACAGAGAGGATCAGTTGTTGAATGCAGGAATTTGTAGTATTCTGTTTTCTTAATCGTCATGCTATAACAGGGTAACTGGATTTTAGCTTTTTTTCACAGGAGATGCAAAAAACTTTGTTTCTTATCTTTATTGAGTATAGATCTTTTTACTATTGTTTTGGTTAGAGTAACTAAGGTTTTGATTCTGACTAATTTCATTGAAGGGGAACCCCCCCCCCCCCACCCCTCCCGAAAAGGTTTACGACCTCATTGGGCTTGAAATAAAGATTTTTCTTTTTTTCCAGTTTCCTGGTTAGAGCATGACACCTTCGTTATACTTCTGAGCTTTGATGGTTCAGGTTTTCAAAAATTGTTATTTTCATTACATTTATTTTTATCACCCTGTTTGTTTGAATCCTCCAAGGTCACCTCCAGAGGCATTGTCTGTCGTGGTGGAGGCTAACGCAGTCCGCCTGGATTCTGTTCTGATGACGGAGGACATTGAGAGTGTTGTGGACATGGAAATCGGCTCTCCAGAACATTCCGTGGCCGTCAGCTACCTTCTGGCCTGGAGTCTACAGCTGCGACTGTTCAAGTGGTCTTCCAATGAGGCAAGGATGTGTGCATTTTCATGAACATTTCTCATTTAAATCCATTGAAAGCTGATGCAAATACAAATGAAAGTTTAAACCTGGAACTTGTAACTCATGAGCTCAACCTCTGGTGTTGTCATACCCATTTCACTTCATGATCATTTCATTATCCAGTACCCTTTTACCATTACTGCCGACTCTTATTTAGACAGAATTTCTTTGGATCATGCCATTAAGCCAAGCAGGTGATCAGCTCACTGCGACCAAAAGGTGTCATACCTAAGATGTAAAAATGAGTACTTTAGCACCTAGCATCCAGTCTTATGGGAAAAAGTACTCAGACTGGTTAGCTTAGAAGTAACTGTTGTAGATAGTGAAGTGTGCTCTTATTTTATTGATGTGTGGCAGAAAAATAACTTGTTAAGATTGCTCTGCCTGTGACTTATAAAGCTTTTGAAAAGGAATTTCAGTTATTAATATCTGAAAAAAAAAGGATTTTCTTATCTGGTTATAATGGCTGATCCATGGGTGAGTAAAGAAATGTTAATGATGATGATGACTCTCTTTGAAAGGAAAGAAGACTACGAGTGATAAGAGTTTATCAGTTCCACTTTTTACCGCCCAATAGAAGTGTAGGGACCCAACATAATGTTTGACACCAGAATGTGTCAAAGAGTACAAACCCAATCTGATTTCAAACAAAAGTCAGGAGAACTCTGAGACCAGAGATTAAGACAAGCAGGTGACTAGCCCGCAATGCCACTCTTGAATGACTCAAAGAAATTACACATTGAGGTGTACATCTAGGGAGGTCAAACAAACTTTAATGTAGCCGGAGATTAGACTTGCAGCCTTATCTACAAAGATACGCTGCTTAGCCATGACAGACAAGGGACTCATCGTTACCATTGTTAGATATTGTCAAGCAATAGAAACATTGTATCTACCATATATGATATTTGAAGTCATGGTATGTTGCAAAAGTGCATTTAAAGGCCAGTCCCTCTAAAACTTTTGAATTGTTTAGATAATCTGAAATATAATATTTGAGCAATTGCCAAAACGTCGGTCGTCGTCATTGTTATGTACGGGGAATTTTGCTTTTGCCATTGTTCTCTAACTAAGAAATTTAAAGAGCTACAACCACAAGCAGATGATTTCCCAACAAGTCAAGTTAAGATCCATAGAGTTATTCTAGT